>JAWQFJ010003149.1:31581-96952 GCA_034096865.1 Theodoxus fluviatilis | reverse complement strand
CAACGTTCTCGATGTACACCTTTCACGCGAGATCTTCGCTCGATACATCCTGTATAGACAATATATACAATGGCGGCCAACGCCTATATATACTCAGCACTCGATACCTCCCTGACTTACAGCTTCAGTCAATGTCTTTGTGAGGGAAAGATACAAAAACAGTATTACTACGTGCTGGGTTGCTGTTTTAGGGAGTGACACGCCGGCTGTTGTTGAAAGCATTCAGGTCAGAGTGAACAGACTATAGCAACAAAGAAACTCTTTTGATAGCTTTTGGCTGCTCGGCTGCGTTACTTCCTGGCTTCCTACCTTATTTCTCGGGTTTCGTCTGAATTGGTTGTTAGCGCCGAAATTCAAATAATGCTCTGTCACACTATTTGGAGAGGATTTCTTTTTTCCGACCGGCAGAGGACTGATTGTGTCCTCTCTCTGACAAACAACCCTCTTGTCGTTTTTCTGCGCACGTTGAAACGAAAAATTGGTCTTCATCAACATCTGGTAACGGAAGTCTCAGGCCTGTGGGATTTCTCGTCTCAAGGTCGCTCTGGCATCAACCTACATTTTTGGGGCAGCGTTTGAACTAGTGATTTTGCCGAACGATAAAGTTCAAGTGAGAAATCAAAAAAGCCAATTACATCATGAGGACCTACATGTTCAGTCCTAAAGCCGGTCCATCGAAAACGTCATCGAGTAATATGATTATGAGCCTGCGTGACAATACGTAGGCCTACATTGTGTTCATGAATTGATTACTTAACCTCGCCTGCAGATCTAGTCACTCCTAATTGTAGCGTGATGAGAAATAATCAACTAGAGGGAAAGAGAAGGAGAGGAAGGGGGGGGGGGGGGGGGGGAATCTGAAGACATTAACTTGGATGTTGGCACTGATCCTGTGTCACGACTTAGAGCGGAAGGACTGTCGTAGAACTTGTTTACGCTTGCCTCTGATGTCTGCCAAGCCATAAACCAGAGCTAGAAACCGATATAGACAAGAAGTTCTTAGTGGAGGTCTGAGAAAGTGACCTCCCCTGCATTCTCACAGCTCTGGCTGACGCTAGGGGGAACGGGCATCTGGGGAATGCAGAACTCGACACCAAAGGCAAGCAAACAGCCAACCCTGCTGGTCAGCCCTGGTGTGGACACACGCTGGACATCCCCCAAGGAGGAGTAAGCTGACACTTGGAGACAGACCCTTTAGGGCCTCTCAGGACAAACTTTCCACCTTTTCTGCCATGTTGATGGACATTGTGACGTCACATCAGCCCCAGCGCTCTTTACCTATGTGGAGTCAGTGGCACTCTTGGATCTCAGTGGTATAATTGCGGACTTTGCTGTATGGCGCGTCTGTAGTGCGTATGTACGCAGAGAGGGTTAATTGTTAGAGCTTATACGGTGAACTGTACATTGGACAGTGTAGCATCGTTGAGCGAGCAGTTGGGAATGTTGCAACTGCACAGTGTGTTTGGCGACGGGTCATACACTGTGAGCTTTGTGCTTGGCTCAAGGAGAAAACGAACGACGTTATTCCATAAAATCACTCTCCACTGAGCCTGTTAAAACGGACCAAAGACCACAGAAGTCTTTTAACCCTTCAACTTCTGCGAGGTCAAAGTGGCGAAAGGAACCCCCCCCCCCCCACCCTTCCCCCTTCCCCCTCCTTTTTTAATGCAAGAAAAAGTAGGCTACTAAGTTAAGAGTGTTTTGATACAATATTCGAGGATATATTCACAAACAGGCCCACAACAGCATACTTGAAAACACTGACTTCTGCAAAATAAGTGCTACATGAAACACTTTCCATCCATTGACATCAAGACGCTTGCCCATCACGTCCCACTTTCAAAGTAGTACGTCTCATTAGTAGCGTACTACGTCATAGAATCTAAAAGTAGTACGTCTCATTAGTAGCGTACTACGTCATAGAATCTAAGTCACGTGACATTCTCCTCTCGCTCAGTGCCAGAAGCAAGCTCACTGATCGGCTTCAAACACAAAGTTTCACTGTTCTAAAACAACAACAACAACAACAACAACAACAAAAATATTTAAAACAGGACGTGCAGTCGGAACATATTGTCATTGCGGTTTTGCTTCTGAAATTTAAAAAAGAAAGAAAGAGAATTTTCTTTAAACCTAGTGAATTGTGAATGTGAGGCTATGCTAAGATTTTTAGTAAGTGCTTCAAGAGCTATGGTGCACTGCAACACGCCAGCTAGTTAGCCTCGTCTCTTTATACCTCCCTTCCTCCCTTCCTACCTACCTCCCTACCTACCTCCCTCCCTACCTACCTCCCTCCCTACCTACCTCCCTCCCTACCTACCTCCCTACCTACCTCCCTTCCTACCTACCTCCCTACCTACCTCCCTCCCTACCTACCTCCCTCCCTACCTACCTCCCTCCCTACCTACCTCCCTACCTACCTCCCTTCCTACCTACCTCCCTACCTACCTACCTACCTACCTACCTACCTACCTACCTTCCTACCTACCTACCTACCTACCTACCTATCTACGTACCTTCCTACCTACCTCCCTCCCTACCTACCTCCCTACCTACCTCCCTACCTACCTCCCTTCCTACCTACCTCCCTACCTACCTACCTACCTACCTTCCTACCTACCTACCTACCTACCTACCTACCTACCTACCTACCTACCTACCTACCTACCTACCTACCTACCTTCCTCCCTACCTACCTACCTACCTACCTTCCTACCTACCTACCTACCTACCTACCTACCTACCTACCTACCTACCTTCCTACCTACCTATCTACGTACCTTCCTATCTACCTACCTACCTTCCTATACCTACTTACCTACCTACCTACCTATCAACGTACCTTCCTACCTACCTACCTACCTACCTACCTACCTACCTACCTACCTACCTACCTACCTACCTACCTACCTATCTACGTACCTTCCTATCTACCTACCTACCTTCCTATACCTACTTACCTACCTACCTACCTACCTACCTACCTTCCTATACCTACTTACCTACCTACCTACCTATCTACGTACCTTCCTACCTACCTACCTACCTTCCTATACCTACTTACCTACCTTCCTACCTATCTACATACCTTCCTACCTACCTTCCTACCTACCTGCCTGCCTGTCTGTTCTGTGATTTTTGAAAGTCTGCAAGGCACTGAAAGACAGGCAGGCAGGCAGGCAGGCAGGCAGGCAAATAGTTGGACAAACGGACAAAAGAAGGAAGGATGGACAGAGAGACAGATATAGACATTATCCCACAGCCTCCTCTACACCCCCCTTCCCGATCCCCTCCTTCTCTCTCTCTCTCCCCACCCCCACCCCCTTTAATGACTCTCACCCTCCATCACCCTAACTTCACGTCTGTGAAGGTCAGTCTCGGTACTCCAGTCCAGGAGCATGGGCGAAAAGGCAAAATTACTATGTACACTGCAGGTCTGATAAGGGTATAGCATTACCCAAGACAGAGAGCTCGAGACCAGTTGAAGACAGGCGATCCCTACACCCGCGTGAATGGCACTGGTGGAATCTAGGCATTGTGCCAGAATGCCCTTTAGGAGAGAAAAAACCTACAGCCCTTGTCATGATCTCAATGCGATTTGGTAGCAAGTACAAGGCCATGCAGCTCGTTTAGAGCGTAGTTCTAGCTATGGAGGTTATAGGTTACAATCTACAGGAGAAAATGCAAGCGTGACGATCGATAAGTTGAGGGAGATGTAGCAGAGATCGCGCCTGACCAGGTGTGAAATTTGAAGCGATGTCAGCCACCGATCTCATTGATGGATCTGGAGTGCAAAGATGACATCGCTGTGGTAAGATCTTCACCTACTTCTCCGCCATTTCGTTTGGACAGCTGTCGTCAGGCGCGCGTTCCCAGAGGGTAACGATTCGTATCGATAGGCATCATTAACGTTCGAAGATGAGCGTTCACGGCGAGTATTCACTTAACCCAAAGCTTTCCTCCTACTTAAGCCTGTCCACGCGAGCGCTAGACGTGAACGCCCGTCTCTGAACGTGTTTGATACCTTTCGATACTAATCGCCTTTCACTGGGGAACGTACCTTTGTTCAAACGTAACGCTTTTCCCCCCCTAGATGAAGCATGAGATTGATCTACAGAGATTTTTGCTGCAAAGCTGGCCAGCAAATCAGCTTCATCTACCACTGCACTGAATCGAATGAGAGAAAGAATGGGTTAAACTCATAATTATCTGTTCATGAAATAAGTAAATATCTGCTGTTCTTCGAAGATAATCTTCTTCTTTTTCTTTTTCTTCTCTTCCTGCTTTTTTATCAGCCTCCTTCTTTCTCCTCCTCGTCCTCGTCTTCCTTCTTCTCGTCCTCCTTCTCCTCGTCCTCCTCCTCGTCCTCGTCCTCCTCGTCCTCGTCCTCCTCGTCTTCCTCGTCCTCCTCCTCCTCCTCCTCCTCGTCCTCGTCCTCCTCCTCCTCCTCCTCCTCCTCCTCCTCCTCCTCCTCCTCCTCCTCCTCCTCCTCCTCCTCCTCCTCCTCCTCCTCCTCCTCCTCCTCCTCCTCCTCCTCCTCCTCGTCCTCGTCCTCCTCCTCCTCCTCCTCCTTCTCCTCGTCCTCGTCCTCGTCCTCGTCCTCGTCCTCCTCCTCCTCGTCCTCCTCCTCCTCCTCCTCCTCCCTCCTCCTCCTCCTCCTCCTCCTCCTCCTCCTCCTCCTCCTCCTCCTCCTCCTCCTCCTCCTCCTCCTCCCCTCCGCTTGTGTAGACCCCCTGACGATATAGCAATCGGCAACCTTGGATGTTGTTCCCTATGGGGAGTGATTTGCACATTTGCAACACATTTTTCACAGCAATCATGGATGCATATCAGATCCCGTGTAAAATGAGCCCAGCCTGAAGCCTTTGTGATAGACAGACCTCTTTGTCTTTCTCGTTTAAGCTAGCCAGAAGAAACAACACCCAGTATCACGCAAGTTTAAGGTGTAGTAAATAGTTGCGTAGCAGTGTCACTTACACTGTCAAAACATTTCCTCATTTTTCCATTTGTAGCACGATGGGTTGCAGGATTACGTCTCTTTCAAGTGGCTTTACGACTAGGGGGGAAAAACGTTCCCCGTAGACATACTGAGAGTGCCAAGCACTTAGCTGACTGTGCCCACGAGGGCATGATACCCAGAGGACAACTGGTATCCAGGCAATTCGGGAACGCTGTAAAGTTGAAGCTGTAGCTATGTCGCTCAGGGTTGCTTCATATGCATGAAATGTCTCATAGGAATGCGTTCTTTTTCGTGGCTTTGCGACTAGGGGGAAACAAGCTAGCTTTCTGGCCATACTTGGAGTACCAGTTACTTAGCTGGCCTGGGCACAAAAGAGCATGATACCCTGAGGATAGCTGGTATCCAGACAGTGCAGGAACACGGTAAAGTGGAAATGGTACTTGTGGCGCTTAGAGTTGGGTTATAATTCAGGAAATTATGTTTCATCGCAGGATCAGACGAGCGGAAGAAAGGTGAGAGAGAGAGAGAGAGAGAGAGAGAGAGAGAGAGAGAGAGAGAGAGAGAGAGAGAGAGAGAGAGAGAGAAACAATTGTCATGTTGACGATGGGGGACACATTTCAAATGCAGGCACTTTGATTAGGGAGAAAAGAAAAGCAATCTCAGAGACGAAAATAATTCTCTCTGCTCCGATGACAACCGAAAATTACTTTAATGACATCCCCACAAGTCATCTGATATCAGCGTTGATAACCTGCATAAACCGAGGAGCTTTTCACACCACCTTGACAATCTTTCTCTACTCGATCAGGGAGTGAAAGAAAAACGTGTTTTGTTTCATTAAGATGAGAATATTCGTCACCCGACACGTAGATTCACGGAGGGCAACCCGGATCCCCGACATCCCATTCATATTCTAATCCCTCCCTCTCTGCGCTGTGAACGGTGGGAAGGCCGCGAGGCTCAGCTACAAGCCTACATGTGACCGTGGCAAAAACAATGAAAATTACTCCTAGCAGAAGCGTGGCTCTTAAAGGGGCAGCGAGAGTGTGCCTGCTGTACGCCTGCCTATCTACCGCCTCGGCGCAGGCCCAGACAGGAAAGCCGTAGCAAAGCCCATTCAAAAGGAATGACGAACCTACGTTGCAAGCGAGAGTGTACACGGCCTCTCGCACCTTCGCGCTTGGGGTCTGACACCCCTCTTCTGCCGTTCCCCCCCGCTGCTCCCCCCGCGGGCTTACAACACCCAGTACGTCCCCTATCCCCCGGCCCCACCCCCTCCAGTCCTCTTTCCCCGCTACACACATTCCCTTTTCTTTGCTCTATCCTATCCCTCCAGGTCGCGCCAACGGGCTTATCGGATCCATAATTTCTCGGGAGGAGGGAAGGCCGGAGAAGGCACTCTTATTTCCCTCGGTCAGCGCACGGGGGTCTTCCGTCAGGAGGAGTGCAGTGCAAAAATTAAAAATCACCGGCGGTGGTCGGCGGGGCGGGCAGCCATTAGATCGGGTAATATTTGATTACGGCCCCCGGGCCGCCCGCCCGCCAAGCTTGGACCGGCCGAGTCGTTGGTATCGATGGAGCGCAGCGCAACCCCGGGCTGACACCGAGCATCGAATCTTCCTGCCGCGGGGGACGGGGTCGGCCTCCGCCGCCCGGCGTGAAGTGGAAAATAATAAAATATTTGATTATTTCCCCTCCAGGCGAGCCCCGGCACTGGACACGCTCCGCGGGCGGTGTTGGTGGGGCGATAAGCGCCCGCCTGGAGTGACTAGGTCTCCCTTTCCAGCTATTGCAGCAAGGCCCATCTGGCCGCCAACCCACCGCTGGTAGGTCAGCACGTCCAGAGGCTTTCATGTTGAACAGAGTGCTATTCATCGTCCCTCGCCTGAAGAGGGGAGTGCTCGATGACATGCTCGCGGGAGCGCCATCTACGCTGTATTTGCATATGCTTGTCTGAACTAGTCGATAAACTTGACGGCTTCCGTGCGCGCTGTGCTCGATGCGTCACGAATTTTTTGTTTCAAGGAGACGTGTGTGTTGATTCCCGACGGCATCGACGTGTAAATCCCGCTGGAGCCTATGACGTTTGACACAGGGCATCTAGGTCAGCGATGTCTCCTCCGCGCCATATCTGACTGTCTTATAAACAAATATGGCGCAAGCGACTTACTGATGAATGTGTCAGCCAAGCTCCACATGGATCCCTCCAAGAGCCTGAAGGTGAATATCTGTTTTTGTACTCTTACATGTGATCCCGATTTAACGTTTACGGTGTCATGTAGCGCTGTAGTTAACGATGAAATGAATCAATATGCCCGCCTTCGGTCCCCATGGCGAGCACCCGCGGCACTGCGGGCGACAGAATGTTTCTTTGGTTCTCGGACGTTCACCTATTTTCGCCGCGGTAACCTCCCCGCCCCAAGGTATACTTTTATTTCTCCCCCGAGCCACGCTTCGCAGGGGGTGAGCGGTCCGATAGAGGTGGGTTTGAGCCATTTATCATGGTTTGGGAGGAAAAGCGGGGAGAGGTGCCAGGGGAGGAAGAGAGGAGAGAGGGGGGGCGGGGTGCGGGCTGACAGATTTGCAGACCACCCTACAGCGCTAATCATGCGCGGCGGCGTAGCCTCGGCCGCATCGCGGGCGCCGTGGTTGTCCGGAAAAATGGCTGCATTAGCCCGTGCTCGCTGGGGCATTGTGGGCCGAAGATTACGATCGCCGCGCCGTGCCGCCGGGGACTCGATATCACGGACTTGAGGGCGATTCTGGGTGTACCTGACGGCGTTTTTCGTCGGGTAGCAGGCTTCGGGACCCCCCCTCAGGCCTCCGCAGCGTGAATCTGCCCGGGAGGGGTGTCAGAATATTATGCATATTTCTCGATCGCGGTGGGAGCCGAGGCGCGGCCTGGATTCTGTCAGATCATGACATGTCATAACGCGGAGTGCCTGTAGGTAAATGTCGGCGCCCCGGGGCGTTCTAAGTGACCCCCTTGGCTCGCTCTTTCTCTCGCCCTCTCCACTGCTTTCTCTCACTCTCTCTCTCTCCCTTTCTCTCTTCCTCGTGGCTTGAAATTTTTACATTGGTTTGGACAAACGGCCTGAGCATTCCGATCTGAGCTCGGATACCGCGGGACCTTTGCCCTCGAGTAGTTCCGACGTCTGTCACTGTCGATCCCATTTGGTGAATGGACGGATGGTGGACTTTCGTGACTTTGCGGGCTTCAGCCGTCGGCCATGCCTAATTTCGCAAACTTCCTCTAGTGAGAGCTCGCTCTGCATGCCCTGGGGAGGATCGTAATTGAGATCGCTCGAGTGTGAGTGGATCTCCTCGGGCTGACATACACATGCTGCCATTTTAGACGCCACACATTAGCTGCTGCCGGCATGTTCCTAGGCCGATTGTAACGGCCCCAGGTAGATACGTGAGGATTTTTGGCTTTGATACAACGACAGGTGATTGATTCACATATATATGTTCCATTTTTCACGATTTTAATAATTATCGCTACACGTTTGAAATTTTTTAAAAACATGATTTATTTAGAGGTGCAAAAAAAGCAAGAGGTAAACAATTCTAGTGCCTTTTGTTTCGTATAGATAAATGTTTAAAAAAATGATGGAGAGCCTCAACGACATGAGTTTATTATGTTGTAAAAGTCTTAAGTTTATAGGAGCAGAACGTGCAGAGAGAAAGAAAAAAAAGTTTGTGAAAATTACTAATGTATATTTGATATTTTTTGGTGTTGGTGTGATGGATCACGATATGTATGAAACAGCTGATGATATAATGCAGTTCAGAATTGGTAGGACTGTAAACTGTATGTGGCATTGCTGAAACCTTTAAGATTGACCAATCTTTGCATTTAAATTTTATCCCTCCTTGGTGTGGTTGTCTTGCCACATACAGATGAGAAAAGAAACTTTCCTTTACCACTGAAAATGACACACAATGGATTTTCTTCTTCTTCTTCTTCTTCTTCTTCTTCTTCTTCTTCTTCTTCTTCTTCTTCTTCTTCTTCTTCTTCTTCTTCTTCTTCTTCAACTTGTTTAAAATGTGCAATGATTGCTTTTTGAGGCTCTGCTTGTCAGTGTGTTTAAAGAAAGTTGATCAAGTTAAAAATTGTTTTGTCTTGGCTCACACAGTAGAAATGGTGCTGCACAAAAGTAGGCAAGCTTCTGGAGGTTTGAGGATTTTGTTTGCTTCATGGAATGAATTTGTGATCTCTCTTTGTGTCTCTCTTTGTGTGTCTCTCTCTCTGTTTCTCTCTCTCTCTGTTTCTCTCTCTCTCTGTTTCTCTCTCTCTCTCTCTCTCTCTCTCTCTCTCTCTCTCTCTCTCTCTCTCTCTCTCAAGGAAGGTCTCTCCTCTATTTGCTGTCAGCTACTGTTTCCTTCTGAAGGCCTGACTGTACACACTGAATTGTGCCTGACTTCACTGTGTTGCTGCAAGGGTTGGTAATTTTAGCTGTAGACAGAATGCATGTTGCTTTTAAAAAATAAAAGTAACTTGAAAGAGTTGTTAGTACATGGGAGGAGTCATTAGTACATGTCACTCTTGATAAACCAGGGAAGGTGTGAACACTATTAAAACATTTCTCTTGGTTCAAGATAGAGAGCTTTGATTTCAAGTGTATTCAGTTGTACAAGTTGAAAGATGTGTTTCCTTATTCCCAGAAGAGAAGGAGTGAAAAGTAACTTAGTCTTGTGCATGTCTCTCTTTGTATATGAGGAAAGGTATTATTACTTTTTTTGTCTTTGTTCAAGTTAGACTAGAGAGCTCTGATTTCAAGTGTGTTCTGTTGTGCAAGTTGAAAGATGCCTCCTTATTCTCAGAAGAGAAGTAACTTCATAAGTCTGCTTGGATTTCTTGAGTGTGTTCATTCAGGTATGGAATAGAAGGGGTAACTAATCACTCCTGTCCTTCTGACCCTCAGTGCATTTACTCAATCACACGTCAGGGACCTCTCTGCTTGAGTCTTAGTAAACCCACAAAAGCTGTGACCCAGCCTGAGAACGTGGAAATGTATGTCACCCTGACTCCCATTCTACACAGAAATCTGCCTGCATTCAGTCCAGGCGCTGGGGTGAAAAAAAATTCCCCAAGTGCCACACACAAAGTTTGTAACCTGCTGTGGCATTTAGGTGAAGAGTTGCCTATGCCTCGGGGAGTGAGTGGTGTTAAGTTTCGTGGTAAAAAATGGTGCAGTGCAAAATTTCCTCTTCTTTTTTTAAAAACTCAGCATGGCTCTAGGCTGGGTTGTTAATAGAACAGATCAATGCCAAGCCTGCTGCCAAGTGCTGATGAAAAATTCAGATGCTTAAGTGTCTTGCCGGGAGTCAAACCAATTCCCTGTATGTCTTATTTAAGTTTATTATCCAGGCGGGATTGTTTGTTTGTGAATTGGGAACTGTTTTGCATAATTTGGTGCTGTGTCCTAGAAATTATGGTCTGCAGAGGATGTGTATGTGTGTGTGTGTGTGTGTGTGTGTGTGTGTGTGTGTGTGTGCATGTATGTGTGCATGCATGTGTGAAAAAGAGAGAGAGAGAGAGAGAGAGAGAGAGAGAGAGAGAGAGAGAGAGAGAGAGAGAGAGGTATGGGCAGACATGCATTTTCTCTCAGGAGGCTGGGGTCTATTCAATACTCTCTCTCTCTCTCTCTCTCTCTCTCTCTCTCTCTCTCTCTCTCTCTCTCTCTCTCTCTCTCTCTCTCTCTCTCTCTCTCTCTCTCTCTCTCTCTCTCTCTCTCTCTCTCTCACACACACACACACACACACACACACACACACAAACACTTGGTCTTAGTTACATGTGGATGATTTTTTGGGGGGATTTATATTGGGGATGTAAGTGTGCAGAAGTTGAGTGATCTAGTTGACTTTCATGATGTGTTGCCATTAAATGTTTGCTGTTTAGTTAACTTAAGAGTTTGCTTGAATTTTGTTTAGAACTATGTTGCCTCAACTCGAGCTTTGCACTGTGTAGCGTTGCATTTCAGAATTGAAAGAAAATGAAGCCAGAATAGCAGCTGACTGTTACAAAGGGTCATTCATTTCTCTGTCACATGTGCACATTTGATTTATGAACAGTTCCTTTCTGTCAGGTGTCATGGACATCTCTCTCCCTCTCTCTCTCTCTGTGTGTGTGTGTGTGTGTGTGTGTGTGTGTGTGTGTGTGTGTGTGTGTGTGTGTGTGTGTGTGTGTGTAAATCTGTAAATGAAATCTAAGTTTCTCTTGATAAGGAGTTTTAAAAATCTATTGGACTCATGAAGTGAATGCTTAATATTAAAAAAAAGAATGCAGGAAAGCTTAACCGTTTTTGTTTATGAGCAAATTTTAGAAAGAAATATATGTCTGATACTTCAGATGCATTTATCACTGAAATACGAATTTAGCCATATGATTTTCTTCTGCTTAGTAGAAATTGTTTGAAAATTCAAGAGGATCCAGCTGAAAAGTCTCGATTTAAAAAGCAATGAGGAGGTAGCAATCATGTCTGCAAAGATTAAGTGTTCTGAACTTTCCTTTATTGGAGAAGGCTTATGCTGGACACACTATGCATTTTACAAATACTTTTCTGTCAATGAGAGAAAAATCTACTCTCCATGTAAAGCTTGTCTGCCTCAGCATGGGGAATAGAGGGTGGTGTTTCCTTGTTAGTGTTCTAACTTTTCCTTTGGAGAAAAGTGGTGGTTTTAATTCATGTTTAGATGATATTTTAGAATATGATGGAAGCAAAAGGAAGTTCCTGTAAATATATTTTGTTTTTGCTCTGGCACTTCATAGACATTGGACCAAAGCAGTCGCACAGATGGGTAGGTGCATTGTAGATGTTCACCAAGAATAATTTATTCAAGAACAGACAGAATTACATGCAAGGACATGTTTGAAAGGGTCTCAGTAACTACATGATCAGGTCACTTAAATTAACAGAAATGACAGATTTGTTGCCATTCGTTGAATTTGAAGATGCCATTAAATGATATATATGCATGGCGGTAATCTGTATGGCATATTTTGATGGACATTTAACAGTCATCTTGCCTCCATCTGCTACATATGAACTTGATGAACTTGTGGCTGATAACCCTCCCATTTCTGTTAAATTTAACCGTCTGTTCAGCTGAATAGTAGTGATACCTGAGCTCATGTCATGAATAGGCTTATTCACTTGTTATGAGGGGGACTATCTAGTTACATCATCTTGTTGACCAACTTTGAGTTGCTGAAATGCTTCAGTGAGGAAGGGTCTGTGTAGTCTGTGCAGTTGTGTGTGGTGTGTGCTGGCTGCTTCCAAGAAGATTTCTCCTTCAAGAGGAAAAAGGACTTGCGGAGGTGAAACTTTGTAGATTTGGGTGTGGTTACTTATTCATCTAAAACATTGATATATAGGGTTTTTTTTCTGCTTAAGTTCTTGCTGGCTGATTCATTGCATTGAAAAGGGACTATAATGCTGTAAGCTTGTATACATTTATTTCCTCTGAAGCAAGTAGGGACTGAGAGGGCGACACTGATCCGGCTGTTTTGAGTTAGATGTGCTTACTTCAGCCTTGGCAATCAGAGCATGAAGCAGCCAAATTCTGGTTGGGCAAGTGTATTTATGATAAGCATTATCATAGTGTGGCAGGGGTGCAGTACACCTGTTTCCTTTCTTGGTGAAACAGTGTCATCAAAAGGTAGAGTGTCTTGGTTTTTACCAGTCATGCTGACCCCATTTCTCTCAGCCAGTTGTTGAGTCTGACAACTTTGTAGGGCTGTGATTGCATATTGGTAGTTTTCCTGGTTCACCATAGGTTTGGATTGTAAAGACCAACTAAATAGACATGAATGCACCTTAATTTAGCAATAGTGGAACTTCCTCACAATTTTCCTAGGCATTGTAATAGGCCACAATAGATGCAAGTTATGCTCAAAGTATTCAATCTTGTTCATGGCTTTGGTTTGCAATGTTAACCTTATGCTGCAGAATTACATTGTCATTTATTAGCTCCTTGTTCATTTGTAGCAATGACAGCAACCAGATAGTCTCTAATAGCATGCTTTGAATAGTTTGTGATTTGTACAGTTCATAAAAAAACAACTTAAAAAAATTCTGACATGTAGCAGAATGATGTCACTTAGTTTGACCCCATATTACTTCATCAAAAAGGGAAAAACTACTTTAATGTAGCATCATGCCAATTCTTTTACAGTTTATGAATGAATTCATCAGAAGAGACTGACCGTGAAAAGGCCTCTGTGTTGCAACTGAAGTTGATTTGGGCATTGAGAAGTTCTGCCAGGAGGTTTAAATAATGGCTGTTTGAGCACAGTAAGATGGGGGATTAAAAAAAAGCAATGACGGAAGGTGTGGATCAGATAAGATTTCTGTGAACGTGGGAGGCTGGGTAATAAAGCAGGTTTGTGGCTGCAGAAGTAATCTGGCTTTAGTGTCTGATGTAACCGATATTCCTCCTCTTTTTCCTGGCAGTGGAATGTGCCTGCCGGAATAGCATTACTAGCTCTGCACATTTTTGTCCTTCTGCTGAGCTGCTGTCTGTGAATTTCTGTAGGAAGACTAGAAGCGGTTTTTGGAAAACTTTTCTAAGCTCCTCCTGGTGATTTAGAAAGGTTTCATCCACATTTCATGTGAATTGTCAGCAGCAGCATTTCAGTTGAATGCTTTAGGGTTGCTTCTTTCAGGGTGAACTTTGCAAATATGTATGCAGGCATTAACTAAGTAAATCCATTACAATTTCTACATCTGGATGATCTGACATGATTTATGCTCATGAGGATTATGGTGTTGAAAGCTTCCAACGTTTTCTCAGAGCATATGGTGGTTGAAAAAAGTGCATTAGTTCATTTGAGAAAAACCCATGCTGCAAGGATATTTATTGTGAAAAGGGCTTCATATTACGGAGTGCTGGCAATTTTAGGATTGGAATCTTTGGAAAGCGAAAGATTGGTGCTGATGTCAGGCATGAAAGTTTTTACAGCCCATTTCCCTTCCATGTTTCTGGTTTTCATGATTTTTCCTTTCGTCACTTCCTTCCTTTCTCTTGTAATGATTGCTTGTCTTGGTGCATGTGGTACTTGGGAGTTGAAGTAAGGAGTTGAGATGTGATGTTATCAGTCCGTGATGGTGATGATAGTCAGCATTATTTTGACTTAAAGTTAAACACAAGAAATGACCAGACTAGGAGTGGATTTGTCATTTGTGGGCCACATTGGATTTGAAGGTCTTTGTCGATAAGCCTGTGAAATGAAAGTTGTTATTTTTAAAGTGATGAAATTTTCGTCTAGGTACTGCATTACATTTCATTAGTAATTTTGCAGTTTCTCTTCTGGGAAAAAAGTGTAAATTCTTGTACATGTTTGGTGTTGAGACTTTCTGTGTGAAAATTAAGTATAGATTTGCTATAATTGAAAAGTCAGTGAGATGGTAAGACAGTCATAATTTCCTAAGCCCTCCCCCCAAAAAAACAAAATTGGTGGTTAAGGCCTGAACTTTTTTATTTCTTAAAGGCCAGTTTGAAACTGCACATGTGCATGTGTTTGGTGTGTGTGTGTGTGTTTGTGTGTGTGTGTGTGTGTGTGTGTGTGTGTGTGTGTGTATGTGTGTGTGTGTGTGTGTGTGTGTGGATGTATATGTGTGTGTTTTACGAAATGTCATGTATAGCAGTTGTACATTTGAAGTGAAGAGATTTCACTCCCAGGTATTTCAAATCTCAGAGTGGGCTGGCCCAGTCCAACTACAAAGATTCTGACATTGACTTGGAACTGCCCAACAAGTGACATGGACATCTGAATGTCCCGGATGATGTCCAGTAGAGGAAAATGTCCAGTAGAGTAAATTTTGTCCAGTAGAGGAAAATGTCCAGTAGAGTAAATTTTGTCCAGCAGAGGAAAATGTCCAGTAGAGGAAAATGTCCAGTAGAGTGAACAACTTTTTGTATGTCCTGATTATTCTTGTAGTCCTCAAAACAAATTTTTTTTTCTATTGATGCAATGCATGGAAAGGGGAGGGTACTTTTGTTTTTTCGTACACAAAAGTGTAGGGTTGGCAGAAATGAATCAGGTTGGTCAGGTTACTGTAACCACAACAATTTATTCTTGTTGGCTGAAAATCGTGGACAGCTACAGCTACAGCTACAGCTACAGCTACAGCTACAGCTACAGCTACAGCTACAGCTACAGCTACAGCTACAGCTACAGCTACAGCTACAGCTACAGCTACAGCTACAGCTACAGCTACAGCTAGTGCTACAGCTACAGCTACAGCTACAGCTACAGCTACAGCTAGTGCTACAGCTACAGCTACAGCTACAGCTACAGCTACAGCTACAGCTAGTGCTACAGCTACAGCTACAGCTACAGCTACAGCTACAGCTACAGCTAGTGCTACAGCTACAGCTACAGCTACAGCTACAGCTACAGCTAGTGCTACAGCTAGTGCTACAGCTACAGCTACAGCTACAGCTACAGCTACAGCTAGTGCTACAGCTAGTGCTACAGCTACAGCTAGTGCTACAGCTACAGCTACAGCTACAGCTACAGCTAGTGCTACAGCTAGTGCTACAGCTACAGCTAGTGCTACAGCTACAGCTACAGCTACAGCTACAGCTACAGCTACAGCTACAGCTAGTGCTACAGCTACAGCTACAGCTACAGCTACAGCTACAGCTAGTGCTACAGCTACAGCTACAGCTACAGCTACAGCTACAGCTACAGCTAGTGCTACAGCTACAGCTACAGCTACAGCTACAGCTAGTGCTACAGCTACAGCTACAGCTACAGCTACAGCTACAGCTACAGCTAGTGCAACAGTTTTGAAGTCCTCTCCTCAGGAGCTTTGAGGAAAATCGTGGACAGCTACAGCTAGTGCAACAGTTTTGAAGTCCTCTCGTCAGGAGCTTTGAGGAAAATCGTGGACAGCTACAGCTAGTGCAACAGCTACAGCTACAGCTACAGCTACAGCTACAGCTACAGCTAGTGCAACAGTTTTGAAGTCCTCTCCTCAGGAGCTTTGAGGAAAATCGTGGACAGCTACAGCTAGTGCAACAGTTTTGAAGTCCTCTCCTCAGGAGCTTTGAGGAAAATCGTGGACAGCTACAGCTAGTGCAACAGCTACAGCTACAGCTACAGCTACAGCTAGTGCAACAGCTACAGCTACAGCTAGTGCTACAGCTACAGCTACAGCTACAGCTACAGCTACAGCTACAGCTAGTGCAACAGTTTTGAAGTCCTCTCCTTAGGAGCTTTGAGGAAAAGCCACCTGAGAGTGTCTTGCTCTAAATGACCAGTGGATGAGCAGAGCAGAGCAGAATGGATGCTGGAGAGTGTCACTACTGTGTAGAGGTTAGGTCACACACCAAAATGTTGGGGTTGCAGTAACCTGACCAACTCTTTTTTTTTCCGCAGACCCTGAACTTTTTTTCAGTCATGAAGAAACCCCCCCCCGAAAAGTGACAGTTATCAACAAGCTGCATGCTGTCCCTTTTTCCCTGACCTTTTCATACTTGAGGAATCCACTTTTTAAGTTAATAAGAGGGTTTTCATCAAAAGGAGAATTTTGATTGATGTTCAATTTAGCCTCTTGAAAAAAAGTTAATATTGACACTGACCTACCGACCCTATTCTTTTACCTCCACCAAGGGGGATATTTTTTAAGTAGGTTGGTTGGTGCATGATTGGCAAAATAACTCAAGAAGTTCAAAACAGATTCTGATGAAATTTGGTAATGAAATTAGGTGGAAGGTAAGGGTTTCACTCAAGGAACAATCTATTAAAATTTTGGAGGTTGTATATTATCTACTTTTAGAAATGGATTCAGAAATATATATTTTATATTTATTGCACATTACAAAGTTGATGTCAAACTATTCATTGTGCCAGCAGAGACCACTAGCAGGTGCTAACATGAACTTAGTAGCATCAGGCCTGGCTAGCAGAACATGCTGCCTGAATCATACTGGTCATGGAAGAGAAATGTTGGCTTCCTTGGCGGAGGTCTGCACTTGGACTGCTCTCTAGGTTTGCCATGTTACCATAACCACAACCATTTCATTGTTTGCCTAATTCATCATGTCATCATGTCATTTTTAGACATGCATGTGGGTTGAGTGATTTTTAAGACAATGCCATGATGCAAGTTTTTTTCCCGTGTGTCTGCGTGTCGAGGACTAGCTGGCCAGGCATCCCTTCAAACAAGGGAGTTGAAAAATATGCTGTCATGCTTCTTTTTATTCTTCCCTGCCGACTTTCTTTTGCTTATTGCACTGTATCCTATGCAAGCTGAAAGGAGGGATG
The DNA here is from genome assembly GCA_034096865.1 of Theodoxus fluviatilis. Classification (NCBI taxonomy): domain Eukaryota; kingdom Metazoa; phylum Mollusca; class Gastropoda; order Cycloneritida; family Neritidae; genus Theodoxus; species Theodoxus fluviatilis. The sequence goes on along the minus strand of JAWQFJ010003149.1, from coordinate 79,709 downwards.
ATGGCTACCCCCTCATGTAGTTATCCGTTTTGAAACTCTTAGAGTTGTTAAATGATTTCTCTCATGACTGCTTGTACTGTTCTTTAATTTTATTTTCCCCCAACTCTCTTTGCAGGGCTTACACAGACTATAATGCAGCAGGATGTCAGAATTTAATTTGCCCATGCCAATGAAAGTCAAAGATGATGATGATTACCTAGACCTCCCCCCTCCGCACGATGACCCATACGATGATGATCTGAACCCCAACAACGTGTCGCCCTGGCTGGACCCTCGAGATGACGGTGGGGGGAAGCTTAGGCTAAAACGCCGTCGCCGCTGCGGCCAGTGTGGTCCTTGCCAAGTGAAGGAAAACTGTGGCAAGTGCCAGTACTGTGTCCGCAAAGATGTACTCAAGCAGGCTTGCATCTACCGCAAGTGCATCTACTTACGCAAGCCTGTACCCAGATTCCGGCCAAATATGGGTGGCTCGGACAAACCGGAGGCCTCACTTTCATCACCTGGATCCTCCGCGTCTTTGTCCCTGGCCCAACCGGGGACTTCGAAGGACCCCAGCAAGCCAGCCCCCAATGTGAACATTTGTGCCCTGGGCCAGTCACAACTGGCAGCAAGGGAAGTTCTCAGCCGTCAGATGGAGCAGCTTAGTCACTTGAGTGACAATGGACGCCCCAACTCTGACGACCTCATGTTCCGCAACAGCCAGGCCACCATGAACCCCTACCGCCTCTCTGCTGACCAGCTGAATGCCATTTCATGTGCATTTCCACGACCTTCCTGGGCGCATTCAGGAATGAACATGAACATGGCTGAGGCAGCGGCATTCCACCACAATGCCCTGGGTCAGCAAGTGCTTTCAAGACCATCTTCGGTGCCGTCTGCAGGTCCCACGATTCCATCTCCTCCCTCTCTGTCGGCATCCTCCTCCTGCCGGCTGGCCATGCCTGATCCAGCATGCCGCTACCCTGTGCCCTCACAGCCAACCTTTCATCCTCACATGGCATTCAATACAGATTGGCGCTCGGCCTCTAGCCTTACCCCTTCTCCTGCCATGGGCCAGTCAGTGACGCCCCCTTTCTACCCACCCCCTCACCTCCCCACCAGTCTTCCTGGGTTCCATGGCCTCAACCAGTTCACATCCAATTCCTGCCCTGGCAGCTCCTTCACGGGTCCCCGTTTTCCCCCTAGCCAGGCCCCCATGTACCCAGGCTCCTTCTACCCCCCTTTCCGACCCCCCAATGAGCCCCACATCTACCATGCTCAATTTCCTGGGCCAGAAATGGCCTTCTCTGAACTGAACCGGGATGGGATGTATTTCTTCCCATGCAGCTGGACTTACGACAAGATGGAAGAAGACGATGATGATCTAAAAAAAAACTCCAATTTTTGTCAAATCTCAAAGAGAATGGCGGAAGAGTGCAGAACAATTTTTGAGAAGTACCTGAAGGCCCACTACTCCCATCCCAAAGTCTGCTTGGACTCCACAAAGAGTGTCAGTGATAGCATGCCAGACAAGCTGAGGATGTTGACAGACATGGAAGAGAGCCAACAATCTGAATCCCCTGTGCCCATCATAGATGAAGACCTACGCAGACAGTTGGGTTCATCGGAACAGCATGTCCAATGTGATGGCGCTGCAGACGACTTCATGATGCATGCCAGCATGCGCTCTGACGAGTTCAACAACCTGGACGTAGAACTGAACAGCCCTGTGACATGTGGTTGTGACAGTGACTCTGCAACCCCAGGGAGGTCAATGGTAGAAACCAGGCTGGGGGAGCAGGGTACACAACACGAAGCAGCCAGTGAGGAGGACACGTCAGTGCAAGAACCTTTGAGAAACCGTCCAGGTCAGGTGGGGGTGTCGGGGAGTGTGAGGCAAAGCCTTGACAACAGGAACTCCATGGAGACGGAGGTCTCTAGGCACAGTGTCACTCTGGAGGAGGTGACCATTCTGCTGAGTGACCCTCTTGTGCAGCGGTCAAGTGATCCGTGCGGCCTGCTGGCCTTTCTACGCAGTTGGGCCCCCCAGGAGTCGGGGGCAGAGGAGGTAGAGGTGAAGGAAGAGGAGGAGGAGTGGAAGGGAAATGCAAATGCAGAGAAAGATGACGAAGTTGAGAAGGAAGATAACGATGTGGCATCCTAGCACATCGCATTTCTCCTAGCGGCACCAGATGACAAAGCAAAATGCTACTGCATACATATATATATATATATATATGAATATTTGAGTATCAATACTTGAGTAATATTAGCAATAGAAGCCAGTGTGACTATTTTGCGGGCACGGTCATGTTTTACATGTGACAAAATAATGTGAATCTCTATCTTCTTTTTGGAGTCTCTTTTTATGTGAATGATACATGTATTTTCACCTTTTTTGTGTGTTTTTGCTGTACATCGTAACATTGTTAAACAAACCTTTGTATATGTGTGTGGACATGTGTATAGTTAGTGCATCATCTGTCAGAACTGGTGTTGGTATACATGTAGCCTAAAGGGTGAATTTTTCAAGACAAGAGTGTTGTGAATGTGATGGCTATGTATACATATATTTGCATGGCACTGATGTTCAGTGGACCTCCTCTGGAGTCTGCAGGGATTAGATAACCACATATGGCGAAGTCATGACAGAAGTGCAAGTGTGATAGAGGTCCTTGACCACATTTTGGGTGTCCTGTCTCCCACCCTCTATTCCCCACCCCTCTCTGCAGAAGATGACCAGCAGTTGGAGATGTGTGAATGTATTGGCACTTGGCATAGATTAATTCATGCATTTTCTTGGGTCAGTTTTGCCCATCTTAGCTGCTGCAGTTGCAAAGCACAAACGTTGATGGACGGCTGTGTATTGCAGGTCCAATTGCTGAAGAAAACAGCACAAAGCTCTTGTGAAGTCTCAATGATTAAGGAAATGAAAGGGAGAGAATTGAACAAGTGTTCCAACAATTAAAAAGGACTGACGTTTATTGCGGTTAAATGCCCCAATATGAACGATGTCGCTATACACAACCACTTCCTTATTTTGAACTGTGAAACATATCAGTTTCTAATTTCTTTTATATTTGTGATGATGACTTCTTTTCTCTTGTGTTACTTTTTAATGGTGCATAGCCAGATCTGTTATTGCCAAAGTTATATATCATAAGAATGCAGAATGCCTCTGAATCGGCAAAGGCAGTAACCAGTTTTGCACTCCTATCATGAGATAAATTAGTTTTTGTTATTCTACTATGACTTGAAAATGTATGTCACTTCAAGAAAAATTGATTCAAAATTAACCAGAATGTTTTGGAGGATGCAATTCCACCTTTGGAAAGCACTGGAAGAAGAAGGAAGATGAGGCCTGTGAAAAGAGAGTTAATTGAAAGGACTCTGCTTGTCATGTATGCTAAGTCTGTGATTTTTTTACTTGGAGAATGGAGCATGACTTTTTTGAATTCAAGCCTAAATCAAGGCGACTTCTCTGCAGCCACGGTGAGGGACACAACACACAAGGAGTAGTACTTGGTCTTTAAACAGGAAGAAATGAAATCTACACTTGTACTAAAATGGCATCACTAGACAAAAATATGCAAACTTTAATTTTAAAAGTCTCTATCAGGTGTGACAGGCAAGGGTAAAAAAAGGGTTCATCCTGGCCCCTCTTGTAAGTAAGTACATCTTTTTGTAAAAAAAAGGGTTCATCCTGGCCCCTCTTGTAAGTAAGTACATCTTTTTACAGACTGTGCCTGACCATGTCTTTGTAAGTAAAAAAATGTTGCACTTTTAATTTTGTCGCACACTCTTCTCTACTGTCACGGTTTAGCAGCTGCTTCAATTTCCCCTGACACCCAAGTACTGCATCTTGTATTGTGTATTTTGTCTTCCTTCACTTTTGGAACTTGCACTTGTCAGTGCAGAAAAGTGAAATTGCTAAAGCTGCTGTAGGTACAAGCTTTCCTTCACAGAAATGGTAGCTTCTTCATCGGCACTTCTTCGAAGTTGCGGTTTTAAAGTTAGAGGTAAAAGTAATGAAGTGATGGGAATGTTTATCAGGGCTAACATCATGACAAGTATGCCAGAGAAGATAAAGAAACTACATCTGGGTTTGAACTTTTTGAAAATTCTTTTACTCAAATAAGAAAGTTGTGATGATTGGTCTGTATTAGGAGCATATGATTTCTGCTCTGTATGTTGGGAGAAATTGTGGGTTGCTAGAATAAGTACTTTTGAAGAGGGCTTGTCTTCAACTGATGTTCTTCGAGTCAATCAAGTTTAATAACCACCCTAAGGAGAGTGCCTTCCAAAGCTGGATTCCTCCCATTTATATTTTTACAAAATCAGTTTTATTTTTTAATGCTTGGTCATCCATGGATTGTTTTTGTCTCTTTCACGGTCCGGGACATGGTATGTGCCACTTTGATGCTGCACAGAAAAGGAAGCTTTGAAGTGGGATGTCTTCTGTTCATTTGTCTCCTTTCTTCTTTGTTGTTTGGATTTGCAGAAAAGTTGACCTAAGTTGGCTGTATGTCATTCACTTTTAGAATGGTCTGTCATAGAATTGTGATGCAGTGCTATCAACAGTCTACTTAACATCAATCTAGATTGATGAATTTTCACTTTGTGAGCTTTGTGCAATGAAGTTTTGGAATAATGAACTTTTTAAAAGGTGAAGCTAATTGTTGGAAATTTGATTTTTGTTCAAAATTATGGGGATCATGATGAAATTGTTTAGCACACCTCAAAGATTTCTGATGCAATGGGGGTATTCTATGCATCCTTAGTAGCAATGGACCAGATACTTATGTGTTTCTCTTCTTTATGAATGAATTTATCAGTTCTTAATGATGCAGGATAGCCATGGGTGTTCATTTTGCCACATGTGTTTAAGCAGTTGTGTTTTGGGGATGTTGAGCTTCGAAACAACAAAACAGCATTGTCATTAAGAGGGATAGTTTAACCCTATGATGTACTGTCTAGGCTATTCTCAACTTCCAAAGTACTAACTTTATGGCTATATAGAGTTTAAAATGTGAAACAATTTTTTTCAAAACTTGGCTGTACTTCAGAAATTAGATCGCTGAGCAGACTGACTTTAAAAGATTTGCAATATTGTCTGACATGAAATAGTCTGTCACTGAAATTGCAGACTTATATGTCAGATCCCTTTATTATTGTTGGAACAATGGACTTTTGGTTTTAGTTCCTCAGGACTTCTGTCATTTAGAGCAGAAGTTTTGCTGTGGACAGTTACTGAGTTAGTGTTCTCTTTGTCTCCATCCAATAAAACCTTGGGTATAGTGGCTACTGCATTTGAAGATGCTAGTGAGATGGGCCTCCAATATGACATTAGATGAGGAATTCATTGCATCTGTTTAGCCTTTGCTCCAAAGTTTCTGCTGAAGATAGTAAACAGGTCTCTACCAAAGGTATAGATGCATATTTCCCTGAATAAGATGAGAAATGAGACAAAATAAAGTGAAATGTCCCCTCCTCTGTGGCTACCAAGTGCAAGGAACAAGTGAAAGAATGAAAAGTAGGGCAATGGGTTGGGCTAGCAGCTTTGACAGGTCTGGAGAGTGAAGATGAAATAGAGTGAGCTCTTCTATCATCTGAGAGAGAGAACGAATGAATGAATGTATTGAGTGATAGTCCAGAGCTGTATGCCCTATACTTGACAGACACCCTTTGATTTGTATTGGTGTGTAAGATATCACCTGTAATGGCTTCATAGATCCTGTTAACAAAGTTGTGCATTTTGCATTAACTACAGAGCTAACCAGTGATTGTTATTATTTGATTCATTTTTTGACAAGTTAATTTTTTTAATATTGATTTTAAAAAAGAGAAGAAAATGCTGACATTTCTTTTGTCATTGACAGAAAAAATGCAATATTTACAATACTAAAACTATCGCACAAAACCATATTGTATTTTTTTTTTCAGAGCATATGAGTTGTGTAATTTTGTTATATCTTGGATTGACATCACAAATCTTTCTCATAGGCTAGAGATAAATCTAGTTTCCATACATGCTTTAAGGCACCAATCTTCCTGACATTTTTTATTTGGCACAAACTATCCATTGATGCTTTCATTTACCTGATATGGTCATATGTTGTAACTTAGTTAATGCTTTGGTTGTGTTATATTGTTGTAGTCACATTACTCTATGCGGACAAAGGAGATGACCCGTATTCTCTGTTATTGATCAATTGAATTATTATGCACAAATATGTCTCGGCTTACCCGTGGTTCATACTCATGTATGCATTTTCATTCTAAATGTTGTCATTTTTAGCAGCTCTGTGGTGAAGAGGAGTGTAATGGGTTGCTATGGAAACATATTGGTTGTAGGCTTCGAAAGGCACATTATTACCAATGTCAGTGTCATAATATGTCTCTTCTCAGGGTCCAGGGTAAGTAAATATCATTCCTTTGGTATCTACATGGGTATTCACTCTCCTCACATTGTCTTTGCCTCCAAATTTGTAGTTGGTACATTTGCTTGAATGAAATTGTGCAGAAACTCTTTGAAGTCATAAGAGTATTGATTAGTGTATAGTCCTGGTATAAATGCTCTCTTCAGAATTGTCATTTCTTACAACATTAAGTTCACTGGAAACTGCTTGATGAGATCATCTCTGCTTCTCTTAAATCAGGAGACAATGTATCAGGAGGACATGCATGTCTCAATGCAGTTTTTCTCTTCAACATGAATTGACTTCAGTTCAGGGTCTGTACCCATGTGACAGATATCATGCAGAGAAGAAGTGAATTATGTAGGGAAAATCAGTAATAGTGTGCCTTTCAAGATTAACATGAAAAGATCTAATTCTGCATGGAATAAGTGGTTGCATTACTCAAGTTTCATCATTTTTATGTTCATTCATGTTCTTCATGATCATTTTATTTCTTAATTGATTTTGTTGCAACAACTTTATTGAAGCCCCCAACTTCTGTCCATGTCATACTGGAGAAGTTACAAGACATGACGGCACCTAGTCTCAACAGGTGTATATAAGCGGTTTCTCACAATCCTGTTCTATTTTTTGACGAAGTGCAGCAATGCAACAAGAGAAGAAGTGTTTCCATGGCGGTGGATGAGCCTCCCTCCATTCCCCACGTCCAGGTTTTTTATTTTTGTCATCTTCCAAAGCGTCCATGCTCTCTCCCTCCATTTTGTAGACTCCTTTTGTCTGTGCTGTGTGCGTACCCTGAACGATTGCCATCTCCTCTCCATGGAGGCCATGCAAAAACTACACAATGCCAGTTTTGGTGTCCCTTTTTAGATGACCGTTTGGTGTGGGAATGTGGAGAAAATGCAAGAAGTATTTTTAATCTGAATATTGCTTTTTGCTTGTATTGATTGCTGTTTGGATGGGTGTGTGTGCGTGTGTGCGTGCGCGGTTTTGTGGCTTAGATTTTTTGTAAATGAAGGGGAGAGATTTTTAATGTGAATAGGAATTAGGATATAACATTATGACAACAATGTTAGTGATTTATACAATTTATTTTGTGTGAACAGTTGACCTTGTTGTTTACTAAGCCCGAGACATTTAAAGTGAAATATCAGTATATTCAGTGTGAGTTCTTGCATACTTAAGGCAACTAAATGTTACAAAGTTTAAAGACATTGTAATGTGTAATTTTTTGCTCATTGCTCTCTTCATTTGACATCAGCAATAACTTTTATCATTAATTGCTGAACTAACGATGCCATACTTTCATAGGATTAAGCATCTGTATTAATTTTTTTTAAGGAAAACACTGTTGCAGATATTCAGAATGTTTGAAACCAGATATTCAGAGGGTTTGAAACCAAAATGAAGTACATGTATTCTCCAGCCATTGAATTAGCCTCAGTGGCTCAAAGATGCCATCTGGCAAAACTGAAACCATCAATCCCTCCTCAGTGTTTGAGTGTAGACTAGTGGAGGAAGTTGTCAAGAAGGCTATGTGCTGGTCTCATATAGCTACTGTGACATTTCACAGAGAAGTAGCCAAGTATCGGGTGGTTGTGTATTCTGGACATGAATTGAGGGGAATATGTTCTACATGGGATATGACACAGCGTATGGAGTGAATATTTGGCTCCACCCACCTATCTTTCTCTTGCTGCATCCATAGATATAGCCACCAGAAAGGCTATCAATCTTGTTCTTACTTACTTTTAGTCATGCTTGCACCGGTGTTCAGAACATCTGCCCTAGTAATGTTATTTTGCATCAGATGTGTTCTCCATCAAGGCATTGAAGGCGACATTTGTTGTGATCTCTATCATTCCAGATTTTTTTTCCTTGAAATTTTGCTGCCATGTTTTTTGTTGCAATTGCAAACTTTGCCCAAGGCTGTGTACTCTAGCACGCTGCTCATCCTGTCTACACCCCCATTGTGAATGGCTTAGTCTTATGGCATTTGGGTTGATATGGCCTTTTTAACCAAAAACGCTTTGCTCAACAGTGCTGTTGCATTGTCTCTTTGTCTCTTCGTATCCTGTGGAAGCATTTTTTCTCCCCAAAGAAAAATAATCACATTTGAACATTATGCAAGTTAGCCGAGTAGAAAAAGCACAAAGAAATGACTTCCAAACATTTTGTAGGGTTCAGTAGTTAAAGATAGCAATGAAGTTAGTCTTTCTTCATAGATGAAATGGCATAATGGTTGTTTAATTAGGCATTTTCTAATTAGTTGTGCAAGGTGTCCTTTGATTTTTCAACAGTATTTCCCCTTTCAATGTATTGTATTTTCCCCTCGGTTGATACCATGTCATTTCTATTGTACATAGGATCAGCACAAACACATTCTGAGGCAATAAATTTGATAACGTTGCTCTGCTTATGTGTTTAATTAATAACAGCTCATCTTTGGTTTGATATTTTCCTACCTTACCAAAACAGCAAAGCCTTTTTGAGACCTTTTTAAGGATTTTTGCCCCCGAACAACAATTGTGTAACCTCATGCTCCCTCTGTAATTTGTCTGATTTTTCTTTTCTTCCCCTCAATGTTTTTCAAATACCAGAGGGCTGATTTCCATGTGGTTTGATTCAGCTTTCAACTACCTCTCAATATCCAGCTTGTACATCTATATTTTTCTTGGTGCAGTTGTTGACTTGACTCCCCAAGTGTTTGTTGAGAGACATGATGAAGAGGTGTTGCCTGGTGGGGCACAAATACTAAAAGACAGACTGCTTGGCTTTTGATCCATTAGAGGAATTTCAAACCCCTCATGACTTGTTGATTGACGATCAAGCAAATTCTCATGATTCTCAGACTTAAACTGCTTTTGTTGTGGAGTTTTTCATACTTGAATTTGATACGTATCTGGAGGAGCCGTCTGTGGTTATGAATGCCAAGTGTTCATTCCACACATTGTTGTGAAAGTGAGCAATAGTGGCAGTGTTAGCTGTTGTCATGACTTCTCTGATTGTGTTACCCCACTGTACATGTGTCTTGACCCTAGGATATTATGTAGCAAGAATTGTATCCAAACTATGTCCTCTGAAGCTACATTACCGGCACACATTCAAAGCCAATGTAGGATGAATCGATCCACTGAGTGGCTTAGTGAAGTGTATGCACACACTCTGGTTATGATTCTTTGTGAAAAGTGGTGTAAACAACCTCAATGCTGAAACGAGTCCTACTTAATTTTTTGCAAACAAAATGCTTGTATACAGATGATCATTTTGGTGCATTGGTGAAGCTTCCACACAGTGTGTTTCAAATCGTATGAACAAGAACTGAGTAAGGATCACAGATTTGCAGAGAATGCAGAGGCGTTAGCAGAGGATGCCTTGCAGCTTGTTCTTCTGTTTGTGTGCATTGTATACATAGGAGTGATAAGCAGCTATCCAGCCCTGCAGTTGACTTCATGCTAGCAGCTCAGTGAGGGACTGTTGATCTGGCAAATCTGAAATAGAAACAGACTTCTGTGGATCTGACCTCGTGTCTGTCCACTCTCTGCAATGTCCTTCAGGGTATGGACCATGGCTTCTCAATCATAGATATTGCCCACAAGATATAAACTTGGAAGCATGTGCATATCTGTTATTCAGGATGGTTTAGCATGATCATTTCTGCTAGATTTATGCTCATCTTTCATTCTTTGCCATTTTGTGAAATTTTGTGCATTTCCTATTTTGTGCATTGTAGATAAAGCTCATGTCCCCTGACAGGAGATGGCGAGGCCAATGGAGGTCTGTGTAGTTGTAACTTACTGAATGACAGTGGCAAACTGACAGCCCTTAAGGGCTCCCACTTCTACCTCACTGATCCATTCTTCTGGAGGTGACATGACACGGTGATCTGGTTTGTGGAGACTTCCTTGCAGCAAGATGCTGGCAAGGAGCGGATGTCCTTGTCTGAGTACCAGTAATTGTAGATAATGATTATGTGTAGTGGCATTTTGTAGATCTTGTGATGTAGTCTATTTTTGTTGTCGAGTATTCATTATGTCCCGTTTTATCTGCATTAAGTTGAACCTTGTTTTTTACAGCCATGTAGTTGTGACTTTTGAATTTTTAATTTTTGATTAAGCAACAGAGGATTTTACTACTTGGTATTTGATGTTTGAAAAAAGTGGAAGACATGGATGTTTGATAATACATTTGCAGTGTTGTGATGTGACAGGATTTACACAGAAGCCATGACCATCTCAAACAAGTGTAGGAGATTGTACTAATTAAAAAATATATATTGATAAGTGGTGAATTCAACTAACCATTCCTAGAGAGTGACCACTTATTTGGATGAAAGGGAGACAGACCATGTCTTTCTGCATCTTTAGTGTTCTCATCTTCCATGACTTCAGAGTGTGGAAGACTGGAAAAAGAGCGCCACTGCTCGGTGGAAAACTGGTTTGTCAGTGAGATATGGAATGGGACATGTTCATCTGCTTTGCTTGGTATTTTGCTGGAATCTGTCTCCACTGTAGGAACATGTTTGCAGCTTCTCCAAGAAACAGCAGTTGAGATGAGATATGTCCTAAGTGCTTGTGTCAGTAGTGGTAGACTTGATAGGTGTAAATGCTTGTCTGCTTTCCATGGCTTTAGTAGCAGGCTTGAAACGCCATTGAGTTATGGCTGCTATCTGACTAGACAGCTGCTTGTTTGGCATCTTCCTGTTGGATCATGATCACCTGAATCATTTCTCACCTTGAAATTATCTCCGAAACTAGATGGCCCGAGCTGCTGGACTTTTCTGTGATGGCAGGATGTAATCACACACACACACACACACACACACACACACACACACACACACACACACACACACACACACACACACATATTGATGTCACCTTTGGTCAGTAAAAGATTGTATTTAGTGTGAGGACTGGCTCAGAAGTTTGACATTTTCATGTGATCATGTGAAGGTAACGAAACCTCTTGGTCACCAGGTCACTAGAAATCAATACCTCGTGATTTGCATTTTACCCCCAGGTTGCTTGGCTTGGAAGCCTGAAATTCATTTGTGAATTTAGTGTTTTGATATCATGCTTAATATTTTAATTTAGATACATATTTGGCTGTCTTTACTGACCAATCTGATTCAGAATTGACTGTAATATTTCAACTTTTGTGAAGGAACAATGAAAATGAAATGATGATTGATAATTTTTTTCTTAAGCAGTGGAATTTTTGCTTACTAATTTTTCAAATTTTTATTATGGGAGAATACAGAATATTAAAAAAACGTTTGCAATAGAAAAATATATTTTGCCTTTGTGATGGATTCATATGGTTGAAGGTGTCATATTGTTGCTGGCTGTATTCTCTTTCAAAGCTTAGATTGTTTTAAACCAGAACATTTTGTTTGAGAAAATGTTGTCAGTATCTGCTTTTTGAACCAGAAGAAGTAATGACTAATCGAAGTAAATGTTGTGGAACCTATTCATGCTAATCAGATTGTGAAAACCTCCCCCATGACATGTTAAAGTCTTCAGACATCTCTGCTACACCAGCTTTTGGGATCCATGTCCACATGTAGGTGTGCTTTTAAGACCAAGTCTGACAAAGCAGATGACCATCCCTTTGTGATAGCAGGATGACACTGTAGCTGCCAACTGCTGAGTAAGGATACACACTCTGATGGCAAGAAAAAAGAAGCTGTTTGTGTTGGAAGCGGTGTTGCTTGTGTCATCTCCATCTTCTGTGTGTGTCAACCCTGTATGTTCCGTCATGGTGATTTACTTACCTCATGAATATTGATGTTCCATCTTGCAAAAACTTCACTGTCATTATGCTTCTGTGGCAGCCTTTTCTGGTCTGTTTCGGACCAGTTTTTATCTGTTATGTCTCATCATTGTTATTTACCAAATCACTGCTCAGGCATTCGGAGCAGGCAGATAGCTAGATACATATATATGAATATATATTGTGCATACTTAGTGGTTTTTAGATTCTTTTATTGCAAATAAAACCTGGATCAAGAGCTAAGAAGTGTATTTCTGATCACCTTGTTGATAGATATTGTGACTTGATGTTCATCAGGTGGGGACCGTAGCGTGTGGCAATGTGTGAAATTAATGGATGGATGGCATGTTCCGTGACAACCAGAGGGAGCTATTTTCTGTGCCGTTGGATATGTGTTTGTTTTGTACATGACGATGTGCATGCTTCTGTACAATCTTTCATATCATTAAAGGATCACATGTTCTTTCGCAAACTGTGGGTTCAACTTACTTTTAGAGTGATGGCGCGTTTGTAAATCATGTCGGTGGTCAAGTTAAGAACAGAATTGCAACTTTCGCATGCTGAGGTGTAGAGAACTTGCTTTCATGTGATTGGTCGTCGCCAAGTTGTACGAGAGCAGATCCCGCAATGATGAAACTGAAAGAGTAGGCTGCTCGCATTTGTCTCCCTTTGTTTCAGCTCCCAATCACTTTCAGTGGCTAGGTACAGTGCGTGTTTGTGTGAGCAGTCGAGTGAGTGCACGCATGATTGCATGTGAATGCCTGCGTGCACGCGTACACACTACCACATGTGAGCTACGCGACATTTTATATGGATACAGGCTGCATTCCACAGGTTCTCATACCCTCATGACGGAATGGTCAATTGCTGTGTGGCATCTAATTTGCCCAAATACTGGTCAGAAAACCTATCTGTACATGTTCGCATTCTTCTAAGATGGAAGAGCGCACACCCACAGGCATGTGCATGCATTTATCTTGGCTCTCGCATGTGCCCACGCACATATAACCCATGAAACAAAACACAAACAAGAACCTAAGAAAATGATAAATTATATTGCATTTAACTAGCTGAATAGTTAATATTACCCGTGCATACCTGAACTTGGCTAGAGTTAGATGCAAAACGAAGACATCTAAAACCCGTATTCTCACCATTCGTCTTTCAGTCTTGATTAAAAACAGACAAATTCACTGCCTTTAACTCCTGTGTGATTTATTTCATAACAATTCATTAATTGTATGATGTCTCAGAGGTTTGTCTTCAGATGTCCTCATTAGTTATTTTGCAATGGTTACAAATCATATGGTTGTAATCTGTTATAACAGTCATTATCACAGTGGTCCACAAGCGACTAAGCCATTGGCTACAGAGGAGGGATAGGAAAGCACATAGCAAAGACTGAAAACTGAAGTAATTCCCACACATCACTATTTGCTTTGGTGCAGCCAAATACATTCCAGAGAAAAAGTAGGCCTACAGCATTGCTCATAAACAGCGACCACTAGGACATGCATTTACTGCCTCAGTTCTAAGGATATTGGGTCAACTTCTAAGCAAATGTACTCTGTTATCAAAGGCAGCAGGTGACCATCTAAGTGACAAGAAAAGGAAGCAAAACCTGAGTGGGAAACGATCAAGAGAACTTGCCATGACATTTGAGGTGGAAAGCCTGCTATGGGATCTACACAGGAGCACTGCTTACAGAAGGCACCATGCAAGAACAGGCTTCCCACAGCCAGACTCCAGTGATGACCACCGTCCCCAGTAACGTGCACTGACAAGGAGGTGAAGTGCAGGGGTCGGATGCAAATGAACCCAGAAAGAATGTTCAGGGCCACTCTCTCAAGAAAGAATACAAGTGGGACCTACTGTCACCCTTTCTTTCAGTGAACATAGAATCAGCAGGCATTAGGCATGCTACACTACATTTGGCTCCACACTGAACCAGGGCAACATTTGGTGCTAAAATTCTGCATTTACCACTTGAAATGGAACACCAGAATTACCAGAACTGGACAAGGCAGGCTTTGGGTTCCAGTGCCCATACCAGGTCAGTGCACCTACATCTCACACTAGTGGTAGGAAGTCATTTGCATGCATAGGGAGTAAAACTTTTCTTATTGTAGTTGTGCTTTTAATTTAATGTCTGCAGCTTCTGGCTCAGTCCAGTTGTGGAAGAAAACAAATAAATATGACCTAAATGTATCTTAAAAAAAGTGTCTCAAAATTCTAGGATAAATCTGAAAACTCTATTTTCTTTCAATTAAGTGACCATTAATTGCAACTGCTGTGCCTTTAGAACAATGACATATGTACACATGAAGTGTCAAAAGATTAAAAAAAGTTGGTGCTAATGATCTGAACTGACAATAAGGATGGGGAAGATGGAGAAAAATGTCCATCAGGGATCTAGGACCCTGAATTGGTCAACCACAGAAATGTCAGATTATGGTCCTGGTAACCTCATTTTGTGCCTGGAGCTGTGTGCTTGTCCACAGAGGCTTGCACCTGGAGCTGTGTGCTTGTCCACAGAGGCTTGCACGAAGAAGCATCTACAACTAGGCAGATAGAACAGGCAAAGCTCCGATTCAGGAATACAATCCCAAACTAGTACTCTACAATTTTACAAGTTAGACAAACAAAACCCGAAGCTTCAGTGCCATGATAGATGAAAGCATCTAAAAAAACAGCGCAACTGTTTGGACACTGATTACACTTTCTTGATAAAAAACACAACAAAAACCTGCAGAAAAACTTTGCGCCAGACATGCATAAATTCAGCAGAGTAGCTATCATTGTCTTCAAATGTCATCAGCATTCAGACACAAGGTTTGATCAATTTAGGCTAGCAAAGTACCATGCTCCAAGCCAGGTTGCAAATTCAGGTTGAAGGTGGAAGTTGTCTACCATGAACAAAACTGATATGCCGATGAAACTTCCAACACTGAGATCAAACCGTTCAACCCCCATGGACCCTACTGTGGGATGTGGGAAGCAAATACATGGGAACAGAAAGAGTAGCCACACACTGTTTCTAGCAGAATGATGACTTACTGTCTGGGTCAGGGAAATTAATTTTGACACCTATAGACGTGCTGTATTCACATGGAGTAAATGCACACCTCACATCACCTTCAAACACAGGCTATGGTTAGAATAATATCACATCTACAGTGGAATGATAGTTTGGTTTTGACAATGACAAAAAGGGTCACGCAATACACAGGCCTAGCACAAGTAGATACGGAAAACCCCTTTGAAGGTCTTGGCAGGATAAGGAAACATGTACAGACAGCTTACAAGAGCGCAGCAACTGTGATATGTCATCAACACTCATGTGCCAACCTGGCTACAAAACTGCAAAATGCACAAGGAGAAAATAATCCACTATTTGCAGTGTCTACATACACTTCATATGGCATCAACAAATCCATTCCCACATAAGAGAGTACATCTCACTGCAGGTAGCGCTTTACTTGTCCACAAAAATCTCTCCACCCAAAAGACGGACCATTTGTCCAGGGTCTGGCAACAAAAATGCAAGCATCTCTCCCAAACAAAAATGTGTCGGAAATGTTTGAAACAAGAGAGTTGCTCTGTGGCAAACCACAAGCTATACCTCTGTCTAGGTGTCATTTCAAACTACTAACATCCTCTCCAGTGTTCATGCCCTCTCCCAAAATTATAAAAGGCAGAGCGTAACTTATCTTTTATGTCAAAGACTGACTGAATGAATCTAGATTTACATGGTGGAAAAAACCCCCAACCCACCCATACATGTCATGTATGAAAATAATACTAACAACAGCACTCTTTAAGTACAAGCAATTTTGGAGCTTCATCTACAAATAATAAAGAACATTAGCAAGTTCTACTCAAAATGTTTGTAAATGCAATGGGATATGGTGTTTGCTTGTTTGTTTTTCTCCAATATCCAGTCTCTCTTCCGTAGCGGTCACCTCAAAGACGTGTGCAGTGAATATGCAAATAACAAAATGGCATACCGAATCATCAATCATTAAATAGAAGTCACAACCTTATAATCTCTTTCCTTGCAAAGAAATCTTCAAAATATAAAGGCTTCAAAGACAGAGGTTGAGATGTAACAGTCCAGTCTAGATAACGAAGAGCTGAGAAAATTCATTGACAGTCTTCCATACAGAATTATCATAGTCCACCATTAATTACAACACTGCATCAAATAGTCAATATACAGATCAATTGACCAAATCAACAAATAATCTATCTGATTAAGAATAAAGGGATAAGCACCTTCATACATCAACAACACAATTCTTCTGCACTCGCCTCATGCTGAACTATGAATGATGATTTAGACACACCGCGTGTTGTTTCCCAGCAGTCCTACAGTTGCTATGTACAGAGTGTCTTGGTAGCAGTGTGCCACACAAAAACATGAACACAAAAGACTGTCTCTAGCAAGTGTGCTACTTCATAGTGGCCTTGAGCCTTGGCTGCAGAAGACCCTTCACCAACTTGCCTGCAACATATGTGAGTTGATGGAGAACAGCGACTTGAAGGAGCACAGCTCCTCTCCGCTTGGCACAAAGTAATGACTCCAAACTTGTTCATGCAACATGAACCCCCATTTCCAGCAAAGATGTCACATCATCTTTTCATCTGCTGCAGTAATATTGACAAAATAAGCATTAATTGACCATTCTTACCATCTCAACAACTGCAGTAATATTGACAAAATAAGCATTAATTGACCATTCTTACCCTCTCAACTACTGCAGTGACAATGACAAAATAAGCATTAACCGACCATTCTTACCAGCACAACTACAATGACAAAACAAAGCATTATTCCACCAAGCACGAAATGAATACAACAACACTGAGTGCAAAGGCAAGCAGCTTCCCTGGCCTTGTTTTTGTTGGTCCATTATGACATGGAGAACAAGGAGCTATTTTGTAAAGCAAAGCCAGGGGGGGAATAGTTTTCTGCGTCAGTGTAGGGAATGGACAGAATGAAAATGAATTTCATACTGCAAGAGTCCAAACTCCCCCAAAGTGGATTCTTTGTTCTGTGGTTTTCAGTCACATTTGGAAATCTATTTGAAAAAATTCTTTATTGATTTCCTTACTCCTAAATGATGCTCTACAAAGGAATTTCAATGCAATATAAATATGCATGGCAACTCTTTACTTCAATTCACAAAGAAATGTTCTGTGTTCCAGTCCACACTCCCAGAAGCAACATCAGTTGAGATGTTAATTTTTTTGTGTGAATGACAGTAGTCATCAAATGATTTGTGCGACAATAACCAAAAATTACTCATACAGGCTGATTAATATCAAACCGGGTTTCAACCACATGGAAAAACTGCTTCAATTCAAGCTTCCATTTCACAGCTGAAACTGAACACCACAGAAATTCACTGGTTCACAACGAACAAAGAAAGTGTTCTATGTCATCATAACATCAATACATTTACCTGCATGCTTGCCAAACGACATAGTCTTACTGTATTTTAACACGGGGCAAAAAGAACACAACAACAATTCGCAACAAACCACCCTAAATGTGTTCATAAGAATGAGCTCACTGAGTATTCACAGTCAAAACAGAAAGAGCTACAGCGGAACTGGTCTGAACCAAGCAGCAAGGCCAGGCCTTCACCTGCGAGTGTGATGAGCAAAGCTTTTAACCAACACCTCCTTTTGTCTCTCCCTGCAAATCTCACACCAGCCGAGAGCCTCATCTCTTCCCTTGATCTCGCCAATTAACATGGAAGCAGAGTCTGGATTCAGTGCACATACTTCCACTGCTCCCATTCTATGAAGAGTAGATGGAAAATACAGCTGCACAAATTCTTTTTCACCAGCCGGGCCAGAAATACTTCAGATATGAAATTGCAGACTATTCTATCTGCACTCAAGAGTCGGTCTCTTACACTGACATATGACATGCCTAAAATCTGCCTACACGTGTCCTGACAGCAACTGTGTCACGCATAGTGTCTAGACTCACACATATCGTCAACACACCTTTCTCAAGACTGAAGTATTAGACTCGGCACACATCCTAACACTTAGAGGTCTCCTCGGCCCCGAAAGGCAGGCAGCTGTCGAGAGAAGATGATGCAACTACAGCTTTGCATAGACTTGCAGACATCTCTAGGGCAAGCACTCCCACCTCCCACTGTGAGATTTGACAGAGGCAAAGGGGCGGACCCACACGTCCCTGAAGGCGAGTTAGACAAGGACCCATTCCCTCACATCAGTCATCTTCCATCCGCTCTTGAGGGTTGACCAGCCCAGAAATTCTAACAAAAGTGTGATCACAGAGAGAGAGAGAGAGAGAGAGAGAGAGAGAGAGAGAGAGAGAGAGAGAGAGAGAGAGAGAGAGAGAGAGAGAGAGAGAGAGAGAGAGAGAGAGAGAGAGAGAGAGGGAAAAAGGCAACAATAAATATGTGGAGAATTCTCGTTATGAGCTCGGCTCTCTATAGTGTCACATTAGGTGGGTGGAATCTTCTGCATGTTGTAAACGTTATGATGGTGATGATGAGCAATAACTTTGGCAATTAATTATGTTAGGTGGTTAGTAACAATGACTAGCAAGATACTAAAATCATCAACAACCCCCCTAAAGCCACACAAAACCTTTGTTGCTTGTCTGGTTACAAGTGATATGGTTTTCCAGCGCCGGGGCAGAAGAGAGCAAAACAAAGCTCAGTCATCGGAAGCTGGTACATCACAAACACAAATTTCCACATCATCAACGTCACCCACTCACTCTCCTCTATTTGAATAATTTGGTATATTCCTGACCAAGACACCATCATTGTACATGTGATCTCTGCTCATGAAGCAGTTCTCAGAATTTTGTAGGCACATCAGATTTGCATGTCCACCACAGGGAAAGAAAGCACTTAGATTTAGAGTTTTGTATATTTACACTAACTTCATTAACCCCAGTTTCAAAGGTGGTTACAACAACTTGTCCTTCCAAATAAAAAGTTCAGAAAACGAGACATTAACAATAACCATAAAATCACATAGCCAGTAAGGACAACTGGGCTGAGAGAAATGATAAAACATGAAATACTTGGGACCTGATGAAATTCACCTGAATACATTTTGGGGGAAAAATTGCCTAAACTTATTTAAATTAAACCATACCATAACCCACCTAACCCAAACACCCCCCCCAAAAAAAAAACCAACACCCCCCCAAAAACCCCAACAACACAAATCGTAAAAAAAATCAAAACAAAATTGGTATTCATAAAAGTACAGGAAATCAGCTTTTCCCACAAAAATGTTATCTTTATACACTTAAAAACATTAGACACCATAAATCCACTACACACGAATGAAAAGCATAGCAGCAATGACTACACTGATTCCCCCACTTCCACCCCCCACCCACCCCTACTTCATTTGCTCAGTGCAGATCAACTTATGGTAATGATATAACACAATGGAATGTCAGTCAGTTTTTGGATTCTCTTGAAACAATGTAAATAGGGCCTTTGCATAACACCATTTACAAACTGGCTTTACTTGCCAAAATCATAGGATCTGTTGACTGGAGTTTGTATTTACAACTTAGCTATGTGACTGGGCAACACTCGCACTCATACACACACAAAGCATTCATGAACACAAGTGAAATGGTAAAACTTCAAAATCCCTGGAAACAATCAATCCTTCCTACGGACTGTAGACTAATGTTTAAAAAATACAATAGAAAAACCAAGTTTCTTCATAGCTAAAAGACCTCTTTTTGGGGGGCAGAAATCAAAAAGTGTCTATCAAGAAATTAGATAGAACACATTGTAATCATAACTTACATCAACAGTAAAACATAAACAATTTCTTATTAGGACTAACCTCTCTAGAGGGGCACAGTTACTACCAACTTCAAACTTCAAAGTAAAGGGTATCATAGAATCTCCTTGACAAAAACTACTGCTAACTGTCCTGCATCAATCCAAAGCTGGAGAAGCACAGAGCCAAGGTGACACCGAGGACAATAAAAACAGACTAACTAGCCACAGTTCGGAGTAGGGCTGGTCCAATGGATGAATCCAGACCCCATCCTGATGGGATAGCAAGAGAAAACCCGACCAATTGGGTCAGAGCTAGCCATGGAACCTTTCCCAACTGTAGGCCTTGGCAGCCATTCAATCCCTGCAAGCTCAGAGACAGGGTCGTGACGAAGCCTCGCCTGACTGTGGCACAAGGAAAGCAAGGCAGCCCTGCCTAACAGTAGGACAGCGTGGTCATAGAGCCTGCCTAACTCTTGGAGAGTGGGGAGCGGGTGCCACGTTGGGTCAGGCCCTCGAATCGCTTGAAGGTGTAGTTGATGAAGACCCAGTCCTTGTACTTGGGGTCGGAGGGATGTGCCTCGGTGCCAGGCTGGGGAGGAGCTGCAAGAACCACCAAGCCTCAGTGAGTCCAGCAAGTCTTATACAGTGGGCAGACAGCATGAATTCCCTAAAAATAATATAGCCTAGATTTCCTCTGAATGGAGTGATTAAAAAAAGGAATGTTGACCAGGGGGTAAATGTGTGCGGGTTCAGCACCCACCAATGGGTGGAAGAGTACCAATTAGAAAAAAGCACCTTTACCTTACCTTTAATACCTTGCAGTTATGATAAAACTTCTATGACTCATTCATGAATGCTAAAGCAGAAGTTCATTTTTCGGCATTCACTGTTGAAGGGAAATAACTCTTTGTTTTCTTGAACAAAGGACTGGGAAATTATGGAGGAGGAAGTAAATTCAAGTCTTCATATCATGACATTTTCAGTGGCAAATATGTGAGAGAGAGAGAGAGAGAGAGAGAGAGAGAGAGAGAGAGAGAGAGAGAGAGAGAGAGAGAAAGAGAGAGAGAGACCCAGGCAGAGATAGAGAGGAGAGGGGGGGGGGGGGTGCAGTGCAGGAAGGTTGGAGATAAGAGAAGGGCTTGTGTAAGGAAAACCTACGAAGTTTTAGGTCAATCTCAGGGAAGTCATCAAAGTTGGAGGTGTCATCGATTCCCTTCACTTCCACAGGAATGGCTGCTGGTCTCTCTCTGCAGGCACACAAAAATCAAAACGATAAACAATATTTCAGTGGTACAATTTCAACCTCAGAATAAAACATCTAGAGCATTAACATAAATTCATTCATAAGAGTCGTGAAACAATGAAATGCAGTACCTAAAATCTCAGCTGGAAATTTAAAAAGAAGAAGTTTTGAATATATTTTAAGAAAAAAAAAGCAAACAGGGGTGTGTGTGTGTTTGTGCATGTTTGTATACATGGATGCATATGTGTGCGCATGTTTATGCAAAAACAGAAGCAGGCATGTGCATGAGTGTGTTGTATGTATTCAGGAGGGGAAACTTCAAGCGCTTCCAATGGATTGAAAGGCATGGCATAGCTCTATAACTTTTACAGAGCACACTGCCAGCAACACATACCTTATGTGGTTCCAGTCCACCCCCTTGAAGAACACATGGGACTTGATCTCATCCACTCCACCAGCTCCAATGCGATGTTCACCATCGCAGCAGAAACTGCAAGACAGCCAGGGAATGCCACAACAATTGTGCAAGAAATAGATTCAATGCCAATAAAAGTGGAAACAAATTGTGACAAACAGTGTGAGATTCCTGCAACTTTTAATGTTGCCTACAGAGACTACCCCCCCCCCCCCCCCCCAAAGGCATGAGACATCAACCATCATAATATATTATCAGAATTTTTTCTTCTTTCTTTCTTGCTTTTGAATAAAAAATGAAAGTGTTTACTATCCCACAAAGAATGCAGTGAATTTTTTTTGGCTGCAGAAGCTAGATAAAAAAATGGGCGGAAAAATACAGAGGAGCCACCAACGAATCCATTATTATAATTACCCTTGTTCAATGAAAGTTTTCTAATATATATATATATATATTCACTCATTTGACAGTGATGACCTTGCCTGAGAATTACTCTATGTATGAGACAATGCAACACGATACTCCCGCAGTCTCCACACCAAAGTAGAGTTGCCTCTCATTCAGGCACTGTCACATGGATACTCCCGCAGTCTCCACACCAAGTAGAGATGCCTCTCATTCAGGTACTGACACATGGCAAGGCCCAGGCAACTAACCTCTGAATGAGATCCCTGGACTCGTTGGAAATGGGGACCTCTGGGGGAAAGATGAGGGTTTCCCTCCAGTTCATCACCTTGCGGTAAGTCTCCTGAGGATTCTCGGAACAGAATGGTGGATAACCTGCAAGATCAGACATTGAGATCAAATCAGTTATGTTGTCATCAGAGTACCCTAGACAGCCAAGTGGAAAACAAACTCGTTAACTGATGCATTACTAGCATTGAATGTCAATACCTCTGCACAAACACACTGAGCTTGACTACTTCTGCATCTCCTCACTACCAAGCCCCCCCCCCCCCCCCCAAAAAAAAAAAGAGAGTTAAAATCACTACTCTTAGAAGCACTTGCAACAACAAAACCCATTGGCTCTGTGAGTGTGACAGCAGTCAAGATACAGAAGTTTTTCTTTTTTCATACAAAATGCTTGTCTAGCAAGCACACTGAAAAGTGTCACTTTACACGACTAACTTCAAACAACATGTGTGCCTGGGTGTGACACTGGGCTGGAGCTGATTGATGCCCCCTCAGTAGCTGGTGGCCAAGTCTGCTGGGCTTTCAGGGTCGTTAATCTTCTCCTCAAGGGAGATGTAATTATGTCTCAACTGTGCAGCCTCCACTGCCAGCATGTTTTAGATCCCAACTATTTGTCTGAGCATGTGATGCAGGTTTTGACACAACCCAGGATATTCCAGTACTCTTTAGAACGCTCCTCAGTTCAGTGTTTGCAGTTCTGATTTGGTCATGCCAGGCAGTATGCAAAGTTTCCTTTTGGCAACAGTAATCAGCAATGGGTTAACAAGCATCTCATAACTGAACTTCAACATTGCAAGTGCTGATTGCACACGAGTGTTCTCTACAGGAAAGTACTTACAACACTCCGGAGACCTGCACTGCATTAGTCATGTTTGAAACTACCACCCTTGGTAGCTTGGCTGCAGAAGCAAAGAGACTGCCACTCACCTATGAGCATCTCATACATGATGACCCCCAGGGACCACCAGTCACAGGAGCTGTTGTAGCCAGTCTGCATGAACACCTCGGGTGCGATGTAGTCGGGAGTGCCCACTGTGGAGTAGGCCTGGAGGAAGGGAGAAAGGCCACTCAGGGATGGATGGATGAATGGCGTTTTACGGCCTATCAGTCTTTCTAGGCTATTTAAGGCCATTAAGCACGAACATCACTAGAGCAGTTTAGAGTAAACGCAAGTCTCTAGTCTCTAGTTATTCGCCTCTTACGAATCAAGTAGGGAGACTCGGTGGGTCAATTCTTACCCCAAACCCACAGGGGAGAAATGCCACGCAGGGCTCAACTCTCACATCAGCCACAGAGACACGGACACTGAATAAATCTATAAAGAAGGCACAAGACATCATTGGTACACCCATAGAAACCTTCAGCCAAAACCATTACACTTGAGCGCAAGGAAGACACTTGTCATCAAGAGCAACTCAGATCACCCTCTCCACCCAAAGAAACCTTCAGCCAGAACCATTACACTTGAGCGCAAGGAAGACACTTGTCATCAAGAGCAACTCGGATCACCCTCTCCACCCATAGAAACCTTCAGCCAGAACCATTACACTTGAGCGCAAGGAAGACACGTGTCATCATGAGCAACTCGGATCACCCTCTCCACCCATAGAAACCTTCAGCCAGAACCATTACACTTGAGCGCAAGGAAGACACTTGTCATCATGAGCAACTCAGATCACCCTCTCCACCCATAGAAACCTTCAGCCAGAACCATTACACTTGAGCGCAAGGAAGACACTTGTCATCAAGAGCAACTCAGATCACCCTCTCCACCCATAGAAACCTTCAGCCAGAACCATTACACTTGAGCGCAAGGAAGACACTTGTCATCAAGAGCAACTCAGATCACCCTCTCCACCCATAGAAACCTTCAGCCAGAACCATTACACTTGAGCGCAAGGAAGACACTTGTCATCATGAGCAACTCAGATCACCCTCTCCACCCATAGAAACCTTCAGCCAGAACCATTACACTTGAGCGCAAGGAAGACACTTGTCATCAAGAGCAACTCAGATCACCCTCTCCACCCATAGAAACCTTCAGCCAGAACCATTACACTTGAGCGCAAGGAAGACACTTGTCATCAAGAGCAACTCAGATCACCCTCTCCACCCATAGAAACCTTCAGCCAGAACCATTACACTTGAGCGCAAGGAAGACACTTGTCATCATGAGCAACTCAGATCACCCTCTCCACCCATAGAAACCTTCAGCCAGAACCATTACACTTGAGCGCAAGGAAGACACTTGTCATCAAGAGCAACTCAGATCACCCTCTCCACCCATAGAAACCTTCAGCCAGAACCATTACACTTGAGCGCAAGGAAGACACTTGTCATCAAGAGCAACTCAGATCACCCTCTCCACCCATAGAAACCTTCAGCCAGAACCATTACACTTGAGCGCAAGGAAGACACTTGTCATCATGAGCAGCTCAGATCACCCTCTCCACCCATAGAAACCTTCAGCCAGAACCATTACACTTGAGCGCAAGGAAGACACTTGTCATCATGAGCAGCTCAGATCACCCTCTCCACCCATAGAAACCTTCAGCCAGAACCATTACACTTGAGCGCAAGGAAGACACTTGTCATCATGAGCAACTCAGATCACCCTCTCCACCCATAGAAACCTTCAGCCAGAACCATTACACTTGAGCGCAAGGAAGACACGTGCCATCATGAGCAACTCAGATCACCCTCTCCACCCATAGAAACCTTCAGCCAGAACCATTACTCTTGAGCGCAAGGAAGACACTTGTCATCATGAGCAGCTCAGATCACCCTCTCCACACATAGAAACCTTCAGCCAGAACCATTACACTTGAGCGCAAGGAAGACACTTGTCATCAAGAGCAACTCAGATCACCCTCTCCACCCATAGAAACCTTCAGCCAGAACCATTACACTTGAGCGCAAGGAAGACACTTGTCATCAAGAGCAACTCAGATCACCCTCTCCACCCATAGAAACCTTCAGCCAGAACCATTACACTTGAGCGCAAGGAAGACACTTGTCATCAAGAGCAACTCAGATCACCCTCTCCACCCATAGAAACCTTCAGCCAGAACCATTACACTTGAGCGCAAGGAAGACACTTGTCATCATGAGCAACTCAGATCACCCTCTCCACACATAGAAACCTTCAGCCAGAACCATTACACTTGAGCGCAAGGAAGACACTTGTCATCAAGAGCAACTCAGATCACCCTCTCCACACATAGAAACCTTCAGCCAGAACCATTACACTTGAGCGCAAGGAAGACACTTGTCATCAAGAGCAACTCAGATCACCCTCTCCACACATAGAAACCTTCAGCCAGAACCATTACACTTGAGCGCAAGGAAGACACTTGTCATCAAGAGCAACTCAGATCACCCTCTCCATCCATAGAAACCTTCAGCCAGAACCATTACACTTGAGCGCAAGGAAGACACTTGTCATCAAGAGCAACTCAGATCACCCTCTCCACACATAGAAACCTTCAGCCAGAACCATTACACTTGAGCGCAAGGAAGACACTTGTCATCAAGAGCAACTCAGATCACCCTCTCCATCCATAGAAACCTTCAGCCAGAACCATTACACTTGAGCGCAAGGAAGACACTTGTCATCAAGAGCAACTCAGATCACCCTCTCCATCCATAGAAACCTTCAGCCAGAACCATTACACTTGAGCGCAAGGAAGACACTTGTCATCATGAGCAACTCAGATCACCCTCTCCACCCATAGAAACCTTCAGCCAGAACCATTACACTTGAGCGCAAGGAAGACACTTGTCATCAAGAGCAACTCAGATCACCCTCTCCACCCAAAGAAACCTTCAGCCAGAACCATTACACTTGAGCGCAAGGAAGACACTTGTCATCAAGAGCAACTCAGATCACCCTCTCCATCCATAGAAACCTTCAGCCAGAACCATTACACTTGAGCGCAAGGAAGACACTTGTCATCAAGAGCAACTCAGATCACCCTCTCCATCCATAGAAACCTTCAGCCAGAACCATTACACTTGAGCGCAAGGAAGACACTTGTCATCATGAGCAACTCAGATCACCCTCTCCACCCATAGAAACCTTCAGCCAGAACCATTACACTTGAGCGCAAGGAAGACACTTGTCATCATGAGCAACTCAGATCACCCTCTGAACACAGAGTTCCACTCCAGACTCCTTCCTCGCAGCCCAAGATCCCGTCCCCCCAAAACATATTCAGACAGATACTCGCAGCCCAAGATGCCGTCCCCCCAAAACATATTCAGACAGATACTCGCAGCCCAAGATCCCGTCCCCCCAAAACATATTCAGACAGATACTCGCAGCCCAAGATCCCGTCCCCCCAAAACATATTCAGACAGATACTCGCAGCCCAAGATCCCGTCCCCCCAAAACATATTCAGACAGATACTCGCAGCCCAAGATCCCGTCCCCCCAAAACATATTCAGACAGATACTAGCAGCCCAAGTAGCTGTCCCCCCAAAACATATTCAGACAGATACTCGCAGCCCAAGATCCCGTCCCCCCAAAACATATTCAGACAGATACTCGCAGCCCAAGATCCTGTCCCCCCAAAACATATTCAGACAGATACTCGCAGCCCAAGATGCCGTCCCCCCAAAACATATTCAGACAGATACTAGCAGCCCAAGATGCCGTCCCCCCAAAACATATTCAGACAGATACTCGCAGCCCAAGATCCCGTCCCCCCAAAACATATTCAGACAGATACTCGCAGCCCAAGATCCCGTCCCCCCAAAACATATTCAGACAGATACTCGCAGCCCAAGATCCCGTCCCCCCAAAACATATTCAGACAGATACTCGCAGCCCAAGATCCCGTCCCCCCAAACATATTCAGACAGATACTCGCAGCCCAAGATCCCGTCCCCCCAAACATAATCAGACAGATACTCGCAGCCCAAGATCCCGTCCCCCCAAACATATTCAGACAGATACTCGCAGCCCAAGATCCCTTCCCCCCAAAACATTCAGACAGATACTCGCAGCCCAAGATCCCGTCCCCCCAAACATATTTAGACAGAGACTAGCAGCCCAAGATCCCTTCCCCCAAAACATATTCAGACAGATACTCGCAGCCCAAGATCCCGTCCCCCCAAAACATATTCAGACAGATACTCGCAGCCCAAGATCCCGTCCCCCCAAAACATATTCAGACAGATACTCGCAGCCCAAGATCCCGTCCCCCCAAAACATATTCAGACAGATACTCGCAGCCCAAGATCCCGTCCCCCCAAAACATATTCAGACAGATACTCGCAGCCCAAGATCCCGTCCCCCCAAAACATATTCAGACAGATACTCGCAGCCCAAGATCCCGTCCCCCCAAAACATATTCAGACAGATACTCGCAGCCCAAGATCCTGTCCCTCCAAAACATATTCAGACAGCTACTCGCAGCCCAAGATCCCGTCCCCCCAAAACATATTCAGACAGATACCAGCAGCCCAAGATCCCGTCCCCCCAAAACATATTCAGACAGATACTCGCAGCCCAAGATCCCGTCCCCCCAAAACATATTCAGACAGATACTCGCAGCCCAAGATCCCGTCCCCCCAAACATATTCAGACAGATACTCGCAGCCCAAGATCCCGTCCCCCCAAACATATTCAGACAGATACTCGCAGCCCAAGATCCCGTCCCCCCAAACATATTCAGACAGATACTCGCAGCCCAAGATCCCGTCCCCCCAAAACATATTCAGACAGATACTCGCAGCCCAAGATCCCGTCCCCCCAAAACATATTCAGACAGATACTCGCAGCCCAAGATCCCGTCCCCCCAAACATATTCAGACAGATACTCGCAGCCCAAGATCCCGTCCCCCCAAAACATATTCAGACAGATACCAGCAGCCTTCATACCAACTGCAATAAGTATTCAAAACTAACTATTCTAGAACAGCAGTTTGATTCCAATCTCTAGCGATGCAGCTCTTTACCTTCCTTATCTTTTTACATCCCTTGATTGTAATGTTCTGTGGTGTCAAAGGATCTTTTTTGTGTGAATAATTATTCATTATTCTACCAGTGATTTGTAATTCTATTTTCCATTTTTGGATAAATAAAGTATATGTTATGTTATTATGTCGCTGTAAGATGGAAAATAAAAGATAATCATAACAATGAACATGCTCAGGTCTGTTGCAGACAAGTCATAACCTGGCATGCCACGAGTCTGGCACCACTGACTCACTGTTCATCAGCTTGCAGAAAATAGAAAATGTGGTTACACTAAGCAATCAATGTCCATAAATGGCATTATATGAGCAGTGTGTATACTGACAGAATAATAAACTGGAATTGACACTTGTTGATGTAAATAAGATGATGAGTTAAGTGTTAAGAAAACCACAGCAGTAAAGTCCAAAACCAAAATGTTACTGCTAATGTACAGATACTGCACATATAAATATTTCACACTCCCCAACCAATGTTCCTTTGTTTAGTACAGTTCTGCAGGTGTGGAGACAATAACATTATGGTCTGTTACCCACCAGTGCTCGTCTGTTTCTCTTCCAGCTCTCGGCTTTTCGCTTTGAGTCCATGGGGTTGCCTCCTGTTACACAGGAAACAAGGAAGAGTTGGAGGGCAAAAGTCATCACAATAGCGTAGGAAATATATGTTCATTATTTTGAGAAGGAGAGAGAGAGAGAGAGAGAGAGAGAGAGAGAGAGAGAGAGAGAGAGAGAGAGAGAGAACAAGAGACAGAACTTAACTGAACAAAACTTTATTGCATATGCCATCAGTCCATTGCAAATACAAACGATCTTTGCAATTCCTTGCAATATATAGTTAATACAATATAAACAATATGCCAATAAACTAAGTTTGCAATAATCAAGCACATTTCATTACACGCACAATGCGGCCACTGCTACATCTTTACATGTATCATCACATCATAAAGATACATTCAATGTTCACAACTGAGCAAGCATGAGCCCAACTGCTCAGAGCTGTATCATAACAGATTTAAGTCATGACCACAAACACCATTAGCTATGCAGAAGAGATAACATCTCAGCAAGACTGGTCTAAAGAGAGAGAGACAGAGAGATAGAGAGACAGAGAGAGTAAGACACAGACACACAGATGAAGAAAGACAGACAAAGACAAAGACGATGATAGGAAAGTACAGCTACTTAAATAAAAGGTCAGTTGATAAGGATTACCACTTGTTCTGCTGACAACAAAAGTTACCAGACCTTCGGGTCTTTTAGGAGTTTTGAAGTAAAACTGGTAACTGCAAAAAAAAGAAAGAAAGAAGGGAAAAACCCCCCACAAGTTCCTTACCCAGATTGTACTTGCTGAAGTCTGATGGCTTGGCCTGTGTCAGGTCTTTGTAGAAGTCTGTCCTGTGAGACTTTTTCAGGCCTGTGCACAGACCAAAGTCCGACAGCTTGATGTGACCCTGCAACCAGAGCAGACAATAATACTTACAAATAGACACTTGGCAGTTGTAAGATAACTTGTGTTAGATGAACCAACAAAAACAAACAAACAAAAACCGGAAAAGCCTCCCGAGCAGGCCACACTAGCGGACCTGTCCATGGAGAGGGTTGTGGGAAAGACAGCCAAGTTGGTGGCCTCACAAGCTAGTGGGCCACAGCATCTCATAAGCAATCTTGGTTGATTAATCTGCAGTGAATTCACAGTGATTCACACAAAGAATGGCAACAAAATCTGAAGATTAAAAACAACAAATTGTAACAAGAAGGGCAAAGCCCATACGACTCACATGCTTGACCTTGACCTTTATATGACCTTGACCTTTATATGACCTTGACCTTCAGGTGACCTTCAAGGTCAAGGTCAAACAACTAAACCTACCAATGACATCATACACTAAGAAATGCTTTACACATTTTTCCTACCAAAATACATGTGACCTTGACCCAAGGTCAAGGTCATCCAAGGTCATGCAACACAAAGCTGTTAATTTAAGACATAGGAAGCACAATGGTGCTTATTGGCACTTTCTACCATGAGATATAGTCACTTTTAGTGGTTAACTACCCCATTTTGGTCACATTTCATAAGGGTCAAAGTGACCTTGACCTTGATATGTGAACAAATGTGTCTCATGATGAAAGTATAACATGTGCCCCACATAATTATTAAGTTTGAAACAGTTATCTTCCATAGTTCAGGGTCAAGGTCACTTCAAAATATGTATACAATCCAACTTTGAAGAGCTCCTGTGACCTTGACCTTGAAGCAAGGTCAACCAAACTGGTATCAAAAGATAGGGCTTGCTTTGACCTATATACCACTTGTAGCTAAGGTCGCCATTCTCAATAATGTGGGAGAAAATTGGGAAAATGTGAAAAATGACTGTTTTTGAGACCACATTTATGGCTCCTGTGACCTTGACCTTGAAGCAAGGTCAAGTCACTATGTATGTATTTTGAGGCCTTGTCATCATACACCATCATGCCACATTTGGTGTTGATAGACTTAATAGTCTCCGAGAAAAATCCAACGTTTAAGTTTTTTACGCCCGGACGCCCGCCCGCCCGCCCGGACGGACGACACGGCTCAGTACATAGACTCACTTTTGCTTCGCATGTGAGTCAAAAACACAGCCAATCAGATGCTGTGGCCTGACAGCTTGTGTGATCCACCAGCTTGGCTGTCTTTCCCACAATCCTCTTCTCTGACTAGTTCATTGGTGTGGCCCCCACCCCCCCCCCCCCCAATCCCATGAAAAATCCATTTTCAAGCCTGATAATTACACTTATTGGTGCTTGCCAACCAATGGCGATGTAATTTATAATATATGAATGATAAATACAGCTTATGAGTGAAAAGCACTGTCTTTTAGATATTCTTTATGGGAATTGTATCCTCTGAACTGCAACAAACTTGATTCATTATCCTATAGTGTCTAATATACTGTAATGGGATATACCCATCATTGTAATGTTCACTTCTGTCTCAATAGTAACTATCTGAGAGCACCAGTCAAAATATATTGTCATGGTTAATACAGTGCCTTCTAAGACGGTGGGCAATTTTGATCTGAATTAGTGAAAATTTGACCACCAAGCCACATGGATGGATTGAATTAGGCCTTCCAGTCAGTGTCACTCTTTGCATATTAAGTCAGGCCACTGACTGCTTGTACAGACATATATCATAATGCTGGCTGAAGTATAAGCAAGTCAAACAGGGATGGGAGTAGGAGAAGGAAGAGACAGATAAAAAAGGAAAAAGGATGCCTCGATTTTAACTCACTTTAGCATCTAGGAGGAGATTGTCAGGTTTAATGTCTCGGTGAATGAAGCCAAGCTTGTGGATGGAATCGATGGCCATGACTGCCTCAGCCACGTAGAACTGCGTCTGTTCCTCTGTCAGGGTGTCTTTCTTCATCAGCAGTGTCATCATGTCACCTGCAAACACAGACACATATGAAGATGTACTACTAACAGCAATGTGAAAACCTACCTCTTGATTATTTATAAAAAGTATACATTGAGCTCTCATCACTTATCATGGTGAAATATTCTACATTTCTAAATCTCCCAGATCTCCCCCCTCAAACCCCCCCCCCCAAAAAAAAACACAAAAACAACACAAACAACAACACACACTCACACACACACAGACAAACACAGACACAAAGAGAAAGAGAAACACATTCACAGATACAGATATATACACTCACAGACACAGATAAACACTCACAGACACAAACATACTCGTAGGTACACACACACATACACACACACACAGACACATTCGAAAGGCGAGCGCGCTCACGCACGCATGCGCACACACACACACACACCATTCAACTAACTTAACAGGTCAAAGTTTTGGGTATTTTGTGCACTTCATATGCGTTATGACACATTTATCCATGCCCACTAGTGATGCCAACAAAGTATGAAACCTGATGATCATCAGAGCACTCTGTCTCCAGATTGAATTAGTCACGACCATGTGCATCTGGAGTGGGCAGGACAAGTACTGGGGAGAAGCTACTGCCAGGCTGCTCACCGAGCAAACAATATCCTGTGCAGTATTCTGCATGGCCAGGCAGACCACTCCACCCTATGTCAACAGGGGTATCAGGTTTCAAAATTTACCCACCTACAGATACTGCAATAATGGGCAGTGGGGATTTACTGTGAAAGGTACAGTGCATCTCATACTGGGATTAAGTGACTCATAAGGGTTGGGAACATTATCCCTGCAGAAGACCAGTACAAAACTACATTTTGATTTTTATCTCTTCACTGCCTTGAAAATTCAGCAACCTCTTATTTCTTGTGGATTACTTAACTCAGTGTCAAACTGCATTTGCCTGTTGATCCGTCTTCCATAAGAAGCTATAGAATCTGTGTGTGTGTGTGTGTGTGTGTGTGTGTGTGTGTGTGTATGTGTGTGTGTGTGTGTGTGTATGTGTGTGTGTGTGTGTGTGTGAGAGAGAGAGAGAGAGAGAGGGGGGGGGAGAGAGAGAGAGAGAGAGAGAGAGAGAGAGAGAGAGAGAGAGAGAGAGAGAGAGAGAGAGAGAGAGAGAGAGAGAGAGCGAGAGAGAACATATGCATGTCTGCATGCAACACTGTACAATTATTCTGTAAGCTAACAATGAAGATACCCAAAGCAAATGTAATGAGCAATTTGTAGTGATATGCCTGGTAGCACTAGAGCATGCTGAATAAGCAAGTAAAATCAAGTCCATGAGAAATCTGCTCAGTAATACACTAATACCAGTCACAACCGTTATCTTGACCTACATCCTTGTAAACACCTGGTAAATCAAACTATCAATTCTCGGCTTAAACATCTAAAACTCCAGTCAGTCACCTCAATGAAATCTACTACTTCCAGATCACTACAGATGGGAAGAGTAATGTTCACGCGCCCTGACATAAACCAACATGCATTTGCCGATGACAACCAGCTTTACAAAGAAGCTACCCTCGATCAAATCCAACCCACCGTTGAATCCATGCAAAACTGTGTTCTAGATGTTAAGAACTGGATGACCTTTAATAAGCTTCAACTGAATGACAGTAAAACAGAATGCATGCTAGTAAGATCAAGCAGGACAGCCACGAATGCCCTCCCTTCTTCTCTTAAGATTGGCGACTGTGATGTGGAGTTCGTTCCATCAGTTAGGAACCTTGGTGTTACCTTAGATTGTCATCTCAATATGTCAGAACACGTCAGGAACACATGCAAGATCGCCTACATGCACATCAGACAGATCAGTGCAATTCGTCATCTTCTCACACAAGAAGCTACTCAAACTCTCGTCTGTGCTTTCATTCTTTCACGCCTCGACTACTGCAATAGCCTTCTTTCCGGTTGCCCTAAGCATCTCGTGGATCGGCTCCAAAGAGTCCAGAACTCTGCTGCTCGCCTCATCTGTAAAGTTAGAAAGTCTCATCACATTACTCCTATCCTCCACTCTCTTCATTGGCTACCAGTTTCTGCTAGGATCCAATACAAAACCTCCTGCCTCTGCTTCAACTCTGTCTCTGCTGTCGCTCCTCTCTATCTGTCTCAACTCCTTCACATCTACACACCATCTAGACAACTTCGCTCTTCTTGCGACACTCGCATCTTCAAAATTCCATCCGTTAGGTCAAAAACATTTGGTCAGCGTACTTTTTCATACCAGGGTCCTACCACCTGGAACGCACTCCCCTTCTCAGTGCGTCATGCAAACACTGCAGCTTGCTTTCGGTCAAATCTGAAAACCCACTTGTTCTCTAAGTCGTATTGAAACTATTTCGTACTTGCTGAATGTTTCAGGCTCATGCTCATGTTTGTATATAATGCATGTGTGTGTGTCTTTACGTGTAGGATGCATGTTGTATTATAGCGTGCGTGTGTGCGTTTCATGTTCAGGCTCAGACTGTGTGATGATAATGTGTGTGTGTTTTTGTGTGCGTGTGCGCCTAGAGCTCCACTATGTACTTTTTTGACTGTGTGGAGGAAGTGTGCCTTATAAATAAACATATTATTATTACAGGGAAACGACCTGAATCCTACACTCTCAAAGTTAACTGTTACATCAACAGTAACCATGGTGTTGAGGAAGCTCCTTATAAATATAAGAGGTTTTTATTTTCCTTCGTTGGCACGTCATAGACACTGAACGAACACTCACACTGTCCCACAGAGGGGAAGGTGCATTATAGATAGATATTCACCGTATACATGTACGTTCATTCTCATTCACGCACACACAGGCTTGTAACACAGGGTTATAACACAGGCTTGTAACACAGGCTTGTAACACAGGCTTGTAACACAGGCTTGTAACACAGGCTTGTAACACAGGCTTGTAACACAGGCTTGTAACACAGGCTTGTAACACAGGCTTGTGACACAGGCTTGTGACACAGGCTTGTGACACAGGCTTGTGACACAGGCTTGTGACACAGGCTTGTGACACAGGCTTGTGACACAGGCTTGTGACACAGGCTTGTGACACAGGCTTGTGACACAGGCTTGTGACACAGGCTTGTGACACAGGCTGGTAACACAGGCTTGTAACACAGGCTTGTAACACAGGCTTGCAACACAGACTTGCAACACAGGCTTGCAACACAGGCTTGCAACACAGGCTTGCAACACAGGCTTGTAACACAGGCTTGTAACACAGGCTTGTAACACAGACTTGTAACACAGACTTGTAACACAGACTTGTAACACAGGCTTGTAACACAGGCTTGTAACACAGGCTTGTAACACAGACTTGTAACACAGGCTTGTAACACAGACTTGTAACACAGACTTGTAACACAGGCTTGTAACACAGACTTGTAACACAGGCTTGTAACACAGGCTTGTAACACAGGCTTGTAACACAGGCTTGTAACACAGGCTTGTAACACAGACTTGTAACACAGGCTTGTAACACAGGCTTGTAACACAGACTTGTAACACAGGCTTGTAACACAGGCTTGTAACACAGGCTTGTAACACAGACTTGTAACACAGACTTGTAACACAGGCTTGTAACACAGGCTTGTAACACAGGCTTGTAACACAGGCTTGTAACACAGGCTTGTAACACAGGCTTGTAACACAGGCTTGTAACACAGACTTGTAACACAGACTTGTAACACAGGCTTGTAACACAGGCTTGTAACACAGGCTTGTAACACAGGCTTGTAACACAGGCTTGTAACACAGGCTTGTAACACAGGCTTGTAACACAGGCTTGTAACACAGGCTTGTAACACAGGCTTGTAACACAGGCTTGTAACACAGGCTTGTAACACAGGCTTGTAACACAGACTTGTAACACAGACTTGTAACACAGACTTGTAACACAGACTTGTAACACAGGCTTGTAACACAGGCTTGTAACACAGGCTTGTAACACAGGCTTGTAACACAGGCTTGTAACACAGGCTTGTAACACAGGCTTGTAACACAGGCTTGTAACACAGACTTGTAACACAGGCTTGTAACACAGGCTTGTAACACAGACTTGTAACACAGGCTTGTAACACAGGCTTGTAACACAGGCTTGTAACACAGGCTTGTAACACAGACTTGTAACACAGGCTTGTAACACAGGCTTGTAACACAGACTTGTAACACAGGCTTGTAACACATGGTTATGGCACAGGGTAGCAGCCAATAGGGAATTGCAAGAAATCTGGATTATTAATTTCTCATATCTAACTGTGTGTGTGTGTGTGGAGGTGGGGGTGGTGTGTGTGTCCCACCTAGGCCCCTGGTGGGGTCAAGGGGCAACACCCTGGTAGGGGGTCCAAGGGGGAAAACCCCAAGGCCAAACTGATTAGAGCAATTTTGAAGACCCCTTTGTGGTATCTCATGAAAGGTAAATTACCATGCCTAAGCATGAAAGTGTGGCATCAAAGAGATGATACTAGTTTTTCCACAGGATTTTTGTTAGGTTTGATCCCCCCCCACGAAATCAGAAACATTTTCTTAGGAACTCTCAGATTCTCAGAGAGTTCTCCAGTCTGCATCAGACAATCCAAGTGGATCAACAAGCAGAGGAGCCTTGATGCTGAGCAGAGCACGTAAGTTGATATGGATGTTGTTGCAGTGTGGTGAGTACTTGCAGGGACACAACATCTGGGGGATGGGAACACCTGTGAGGACATCTACAGTGAGGACTTGGCCCAAATCAATACAACCCACCCGGCCTGTTTGCTTCAGGGCACTCAACAGCCCTCTACCACATTAGTCTCCTGGGCAGTCACTTTCCTTTTAGCTCTCCAGCAAAATCAAAGCTGAGATGCCAACTACCTCAAACACAGGGGCAGCAGTAAAAATATCCACAAAGACCATGGAGCCACAAAGGATGGGATGCTGAAGAAAATCAATAGTGATCATCAATGTGATGGCAAGCTGATGGCAGAGGGAATGAAAAGGGCTGCAATAAAGGCACCGACTGCAATTATGGCAATGATGACAAATGACTGCTATGACTCCATTAGCTCAGGGAAACAGAATTATTGAAAACATAAAATGTTTCTCTTCCCTCTGATGAGAGCAATGATAGATATGATGGTACAGATTTGAACTGACTTCCAAGGAAACCAGTATTCTGCACATCAAAGGAGGGAATTTTTTTCCACAAAAACCCTCCACTAGAGTGAGTAATAAATAATTCTACATGTTCCAAGTGTATCCGAGCATAAAATGAAGAATATGAGTTCCAGTGCACAGCTGTAAAATGAATGTGTGTGAGTGTGTGTGTGTATATGTGTGTGTGTGTGTGTGTATGTGTGCATGCATCTCTGTGTATGCATGCACACACCCATGTGTGGGCACATGTCCATGTGCATGAGTGCATACATAAGAACAGACCAGAGATATCAACAGTACCCATGTCAGACTGCCTACTCAGGTGTAGCAACGTCATTTCTCATATAAACTACAGGTATCTGCCATGGATGGACTTCAAGTTTAATACTTCTAAGGCCCAAAACTGCAGAGAAGACTGCGGGGGCAGCAGAGGCAAGCTGCATGGAAACTGACCTCCTGGCAGGAACTCCATGATGAGGTAGAGGTTGGTGGCATCCTGGAAGGAGTAGTACATCTTCACCACCCACTGGTGGTCTGCCTCCGCGAGGATGTCTCGCTCTGCCCTCACATGGGCCACCTGTACACACAGACACGGGCCACAACACATCAACAGCAAAACAGATGAGGCAGGAGGGGGAGGAGAAGTAGGAAGGTGGAGCAACTGAAGTTGCCACAACAGCAAACAATGACTAATGTCACAATAAATATTGTAGCAGCAGCTGCAAAAGTGGCTAACAACGGTGGCTGTTGCAAAAAAAGAGTAATTTTTGTCTACAGTATTATTCTATGTCAAACTCTCATTAGATATTAATTTCTAAACATAAACTATCATGACATGCTGTAGCGTGCATGGTTTTTGACATTTTCACTGAAAAGCAAAGACCCTCAACCTGAGTTTCTAGTTATCATACTTCAATCAAACCAATTTCATTCTTCTAGAGTTACTACAACCTCTCTTTCACAGTCTGTCAATGGAACAGCATGTTTTAAATCTCACTGTGGATTGTTTTCTAGTGTTAAGTTTTACTTCTTGCACTCACAGTGCGAGCTGGTTTTTTCCTGGCAATTATCCCTTTTCTTTAACATTTCTTATCACTATTTTTTTCAATACAGGCAAAGAGCACAGGTGTGTCACCAGCCCATCCAGGCAACAAGACATCACAGTCAGTCTCTGAACTTTAGCTTATGAGGTGAAATGAATTCACACCTGGTCTTTTTCCAGCATGTCCAGTTTCCTCAGAATCTTCATGGCGTATACGTGTCCAGTGTCCTTCTTCTGCACAAGCCTCACCTGAAAGCAAAATCAATGTGCAGGAGGTCTGCTTTAACCCCCTCCCCCCCCCTCCTGTCTCCCTTTCTCTGTGTCTTCCTCTCTCCTTCTCTCTGTGTCTTTCTCTCTCCCTCTCTCTGTGTCTCCCTCTCTCCCTCTCTCTGTGTCTCCCTCTCTCTGTGTCTCCCTCTCTCTGTGTCTCCCTCTCTCTGTGTCTCCCTCTCTCTGTGTCTCCCTCTCTCTGTGTGTGTCTCTCTGTGTCTCCCTCTCTGTGTGTGTCTCTCTCTCTGTCTCCCTCTCTCTGTGTGTGTGTCTCTCTCTGTCTCTCTCTCTCTCTCTGTGTCTCCCTCTATCTCTGCCTCCCTCTCTCTGTGTGTGTCTCTCTCTTTCTGTCTCTCTCTCTCTCACATGCATATACACACATGCACACACACATGCACACACACACACACACGCATGCATGCACGCACACACACACACACACTCACAGATTCTACAATCACTTTGTGGCTGACTGGTGCCATGTTTCAGGCTACAACAATCCCAGAGTTTCATGCTTATAGAGAGCAAGGTGCGCCACCTACATTGCCTCTCCTAGTGAGAAGTAAAATAAGTTACTGGGTACTGCCTGGTAACAACTGGGGCGAAATTCCTTAAGATAAATTTTAGAATAGAGGACACTTGTCATCATTATATCATTTGTTAATATTACCACTTGATGTATTTACATCTGAGCAGAAATGGCTGTATTTGTATCTGCATGATATCATCATGAAGCTACAACAAACTAAAAAAATTATGTAAAAAAGTGTAGGATCAACGTCGGTTACACCTTCCTTTACACATGTTTAAGGGAGTGTAAAATTACTGAACTTACTTCACCAAAAGCCCCTCTGCCGATGACTTTGAGGGGCTCGAAGTCGTCCACTCCCAGCCTTGAACGTTTGAGTCGGAGAAACTCCGTCTCTTTCGTTGCATGTTGTTGTCGCCGCTCTGTTTTCTGCAAGGTTCATTCAAATCACAAGCATGAGCACAAAATATTTAAACTCCACATTCACAACACCTGCTCATGACTTGTGCAGTTGTGGTGTAAACTAGTTCCATTCTAATAATTTCATCTAAATGGTATTTTATTCTTTGTAACTGCAACATCAAACTTTCTGTGCATGTGTGAACTTCATGAGTTCACTACTAAAGTAGGTGAGCATCTGTGGAAACAAATGCTTTGCTCTGAAGCTTCAACCAGCACATCCACAAACCATGAGAAATTTGCAACAGAGCACTCGTTCTCTATCATAGTCTATGTCCCAATACAAGCAGCAAGCAGTTTCTGCTCATCACTTCTAAGAAGACTTCTCAAAGGCTTATCACTCAGCCCTTATCTCCCACACTAGGCAATTTACTCTCAAGTGAGAAATATTAGCACAGTGAAACGCAATCTGATGTACTCAATGCTGCAGTGGTAAGATGCAGAATCTGTTGAACCATAGACCCCTATTGATGCACATTTGAGCTGAAAAAAAAAATGCCCTAGATTGCATTATTTGCCTGATCTGATGCTAATCCAGCAGGTTGGAATTCTCATAAACAAATTGCTTGCCACTTCAGGGTAAGAATGGATGGATGGATGGAGCTCTATGGGCTATTAGCCTTTGTATGCTATGTAGGGTCATTTAGCATGAAAATTGCCAGAATGGTTAAGTGCAAGCGAAACTCAAGTCACCATGTCCCCAGTTATTTGTTCCTAACATACCCTGTAGGTAGGTCTATTCTGACCCCCATACTACAGGGGGCTGCCTTTTTTTTTTTTGGGGGGGGGGGGGGGGGGATTGTGGTTAAGGTAACAAGTCTCTCCACCACCCCCCCCCCCCCCCCCAACACCCCCCCCCCCCAAAAAAAAAGTTGGTAGGTTGGCCTGAGATCTTTTTTCCTTCCATTTCCTGTTCTGAGAAAAGGCAGGAATGGACATATATAAAGCTTGACAGTGCATTCTGAGGGGTTATTGGGAAGGGAAGATGGGACAGCATACAGTTCGTTGCTGACTGTCAATTTATGTAACTTCCTTTTTCATGATAGAAAAAAAGAGTCTTGGGTCAGGTTACCATAACCACAACTTTTTTCTTTTTTTTTGTGCCTTATCCCCCAACCTTCCACTGTATGTCTTATCCCCCCACCTTCCACTTTTGGCCTTATCCCCCCACCTTCCACTTTATGCCTTATCCCCCCACCTTCCACTTTATGCCTTATCCCCCCACCTTCCACTTTATGTCTTATCCCCCCACCTTCCACTTTTGGCCTTATCCCCCCACCTTCCACTTTTGGCCTTATCCCCCTACCTTCCACTTTTGGCCTTATCCCCCCACCTTCCACTGTATGCCTTATCCCCCCACCTTCCACTGTATGCCTTATCCCCCACCTTCCACTTCATGCCTTATACCCCCCCCCCCCCCCCCCCCACCTTCCACTGTATGCCTTATCCCCCCACCTTCCACTTCATGCCTTATCCCCCCACCTTCCACTTTATGCCTTATCCCCCCACCTTCCACTGTATGCCTTATCCCCCCACCTTCCACTTTATGCCTTATCCCCCCACCTTCCACTTCATGCCTTATCCCCCCACCTTCCACTTTAAGCCTTATCCCCCCACCTTCCACTGTATGCCTTATCCCCCACCTTCCACTTTATGCCTTATCCCCCCACCTTCCACTTTATGCCTTATCCCCCCACCTTCCACTTCATGACTTATCCCCCCACCTTTCACTTTATGCCTTATCCCCCCACCTTCCACTTTATGCCTTATCCCCCACCTTCCACTGTATGCCTTATCCCTCCACCTTCCACTTTATGCCTTATCCCCCCACCTTCCACTTTATGCCTTATACCCCCACCTTCCACTTCATGACTTATCCCCCACCTTCCACTTTATGCCTTATCCCCCCACCTTCCACTTTAAGCCTTATCCCCCCACCTTCCACTGTATGCCTTATCCCCCCACCTTCCACTTTATGCCTTATCCCCCCCACCTTCCACTTTATGCCTTATCCCCCCACCTTCCACTTTATGCCTTATCCCCCTACCTTCCACTGTATGCCTTATCCCCCACCTTCCACTTTATGCCTTATCCCCCACCTTCCACTTTATGCCTTATCCCCCCACCTTCCACTTTATGCCTTATCCCCCACCTTCCACTTTATGCCTTATCCCCCACCTTCCACTGTATGCCTTATCCCCCACCTTCCACTTCATGCCTTATCCCCCCACCTTCCACTTCATGCCTTATCCCCCCACCTTCCACTTCATGACTTATCCCCCACCTTCCACTTTATGCCTTATCCCCCCACCTTCCACTTTAAGCCTTATCCCCCCACCTTCCACTGTATGCCTTATCCCCCACCTTCCACTTTATGCCTTATCCCTTCACCTTCCACTTTATGCCTTATCCCCCCACCTTCCACTTTATGCCTTATCCCCCCACCTTCCACTTTATGCCTTATCCCCCACCTTCCACTTTATGCCTTATCCCCCCACCTTCCACTTTATGCCTTATCCCCCCACCTTCCACTGTATGCCTTATCCCCCCACCTTCCACTTTATGCCTTATCCCCCACCTTCCACTTTTGGCCTTGTCCCCCCACCTTCCACTGTATGCCTTATCCCCCTACCTTCCACTTTATGCCTTATCCCCCCTACCCCCCACCTTCCACTGTATGCCTTATCCCCCCACCTTCCACTTTATGCCTTATCCCCCCACCTTCCACTTTATGCCTTATCCCCCACCTTCCACTGTATGCCTTGTCCCCCCACCTTCCACTGTATGCCTTATCCCCCCACCTTCCACTTTATGCCTTATCCCCCCCCCCCCCCCCATCTTCCACTGTATGCCTTATCCCCCCACCTTCCACTTCATGCCTT
Organism: Theodoxus fluviatilis; assembly: GCA_034096865.1. Lineage (NCBI taxonomy): Eukaryota > Metazoa > Mollusca > Gastropoda > Cycloneritida > Neritidae > Theodoxus > Theodoxus fluviatilis. The sequence continues at coordinate 37,646 of JAWQFJ010003149.1, read as the reverse complement.
ATCCCCCCACCTTCCACTTTATGCCTTATCCCCCCACCTTCCACTTTATGCCTTATCCCCCCACCTTCCACTTTTTGCCTTATCCCCCCACCTTCCACTTTTGGCCTTATCCCCCCCCCCCCACCTTCCCCTTTTGCCTTATCCCCCCCACCTTCCACTTTATGCCTTATCCCCCCACCTTAATAATACATCACTCTTATAACGCACAATACTCCCACACAGTGAGACTCAAAGCGCCTAAAAAAAAAAGAAAAAAAAACGAAAAAAAAAAGAAATAAAAAACACACAATAGGAATGTAAATGAAAGTAATATACATCAAGGTAAAAGAAACAAAGATGAAAAGCAGATGATATAGAACAACACAGCAACACAAACCAGACATTCAGTCAACATTCATACAGACGAAAAAAAAAGCAAAACAAAACAAACAGTTTATACAGATATGTACAATGCTAACGGTTCTCAGGAAGCAGTCAGGCCCTAGGGGCACTAAACAGAAAAAGCTTTACGGAAAAAATGGGTCTTGAGGTTAGATTTGAAGGAAGGAAGAGAAGTGATGCCACGGAGAGATGACGGCAGAGCATTCCAGACAGAAGGTGCTTGAAAGTGAAAGGATCTCTGGCCAAAGGATTTGGTGGTGGTTTTAGGTTTGCAGAGAAGTTTTTCAGAGCCTGAGCGGAGAGAGCGAGAGGGTTGGTAGATCTGAAGAAGAGATGAGAGATAGGGCGGCAGAGTTCCGTCAAAGCAACGGAAGGCGAGAGTGGCGAGTTTGTACTGGATCCTGTACTCAACAGGAAGCCAGTGGAGTTTCATGAAAAGAGGGGTAACATGTGTTCTCTTGGATTTTCTGAAGATGAGACGGGCAGCGTTGTTTTGAACCCGCTGAAGGCGAGAGATTTGTTTGGATGGTAGTCCTGCAAGCAGGGAGTTGCAGTAGTCGAGACGGCTTAGAATGAGGGAAGTGACAAGCTGAATGACAGCCTCTTGTGTGAGAAAGCTACGGACAGAGGAGATCTTTCTCAGTTGGAAGTTGCAGGAGCGGCAGATCTGACTGATTTGTTCATGCATTGAGAGTGTTGAGTCAATCAAAACACCCAGATCCCTAACAGACTTTTGAAATGGAATTTCAGTCCCACCCACCTCCAAAAAGTGATCAGAAACAAGAGACAGTGACTTCTGAGAACCCACACAGAGGGATTCAGTTTTGCTGTCATTCAGGCAGAGTTTGTTTTGGAGCATCCAGTCTTTGATGGAGGAAATGCAGAGAGATAAGTTGTGGAGAATGATAGACAGGTCACGAGGAGGAGCGGAGTCTTGAAGCTGGGTGTCATCAGCATATTTGTGAAAATTGCAGTTGTGGGCTTTGATGATGTCAGAAAGGGGCAGGGTATAGAGTGTGAACAGAACTGGCCCAAGCACCGAGCCCTGAGGGACTCCGTACTTGAGTGCTCTGGGAGAAGAAAGAAGGCCATTGACAGAGACAGTTTGTTTGCGGTCAGATAGGTAGGATGAGAACCAGGTAAGAGCTGAACCAGAGATGCCAAAGGTAGAAGAGAGACGAGAAATAAGGATAGAATGATCAATAGTGTCAAACGCAGCGGACAGGTCCAACAGCGCAAGGACAGAGGTTTCTTTATTGTCGGCGGAGGAGAGCAGGAGGTCGGAGATGTGAAGTAAAGCAGTTTCAGTGGAGTGGTTTTTCTTGTAGGCGGACTGGAACGTGTCAAACAGGCCGTTGGCTAGAAGGTGTTCTTGAAGTTGGGACAGAATGACTTTTTCAAGTAGTTTTGAAACAAAGGGAAGATTCGAAATGGGACGGAAGTTTTTCAAACACTCAGGGTCAAGTCCAGACTTTTTCAAAAGGGGAATGACAACAGCCTGCTTGAGACGCTCCGGTACGGTACCAGTGGTGAGGGAGATGTTGATGATCCTTGTGATAACAGGGACCACATCATCAAGACACTGCTTGAGCAGTGAAACGGGCAGCGGATCAAGAGAACAAGATTTTGAAGGGCAGGCAAGAATCAGCTTGCGAGTGAAATCTTCCGAGACAGGCACAAACGCAGCGAGCACCCTACCATCGAAGGAAGCAAACCGAGCCTGAGAATCTGTCGCGTCAAGCTCACGGCGGAGTTTCTCAATCTTTTCATCAAAGAAATCAGCTAACTTATCGGGAAGCTCAGGGGCAGGGATGGACTTTGGCAGAACAGCCGCAGAGTCAGGGTGGAACAAGTCATCTGTCACGGAATACAGTGCCTTGGTGGTTTTGCATTCTGAGAGTCGAGAGCAAAAATGGTTTTGCTTAGCTAGTCTATGGAGCGCCTTGAGCTTGCTGCGCAAATTCTGAAAAATCTGACGATGGACCGTCAACCCAGTGGTCTGCATGCGCCCCTCGGCACGGCGTAGTTCACGCTTGGCCTCTTTTATCTCATCCGTCAGCCACGGGGCGGACGGACGGTCAGTGACACGCCTGGTGACAAGAGGCGCGCACAGATCAAGGGCTTCAATGAGAGAGGAATTGTACATATCAACCAGGGAGGCATCAGAAACATCTTTATGCCTTATCCCTACACCTTCCACTTTATGATCCATTCTTAAACCCAACATACATTGCTTGATATCCATATTTGTAAACTTTGTGACACCAGTATCCAGGCAGTATCCAGCTCCAGCTGTATGTTATATGCATTGGTTGGATGGATGGATGGATGGATGGATGGATGGATGGATGGATGGATGGAGTTTTATGGCCTATCCACCTTTGTGGGCTATATAAGGCCATCGATAAAACCAAAATATGGTTGGAATAAGGGCAAATCAGGCCATGATTCCCCGAGTTATTCCCCGTTTCCTAATCCCACAGGGAGACCCATTGGGTCAATTCTTAACCCCAGCCTACAGAGAAAATTAAAAACATTTCAAAATGACGATGACAGAACTTACTTGCTCCTCTGAAAGGCCCTCTTCCTCCATTGACTGCTCCAAGAGACGGTATCTACAAAATAAAACAACATAACATAGTCTGCTGAAATTATCCCTATTACAATCCCAACATAAAAAAGGTCAACTAAGGTTAACTTCGGATAGATTTCATTTTAAAACCAACTGTGAGAGAGTATATTCAGTGATAAATACAACATGCATTTCATGTTTGATTGCATTAGAAAACACATACATGCAAGCATGCCCAAGATCTCATTTTCCACACCCAAAATCATGCTCACTGGGAGGAGAGGGAAAAAAATCACATCACAACCCTGCAGTGCATGATACATAAAGGGAAGTAAAACATAGTCTTAAAAAGCATCGTTAAAAGCACATTTTGCTTAAATGAAGTGATATTGCTACATGACTTAAACCAACACATGCTCAGATGATGGGACAGCCAATGGGTAGAAGATAAGATAGATCTACTTCAGTTTGATTGGACAAGTGCATGCACACACGCATACACACACACACACACACGCGCACACACACACACACACAGACACACACACACACATACACACACACACACACACACACACACACACACACACACACACACACACACACATGCGCGCGCACACACACACACACAGACACACACACACAGACACTCACTCACTCTTCATGTACACTCATACATGTATATATGACTACACAAGAGAAAACAAGGCTTAGGTAGGTAAAATGACAAAAAGAGATGCTTCAAACACAATATTATTTATTCAGTGATGTATATTTCAGAAAAAAACCCTGCATGTTCAGATAGGAAATCTCAGAATTTTTACAAAGATATAAAGCTGATAATTTTATTATGTTTTCTTAAAAGCTCTCTTCTTCAGCCTAGTTTCTCATGCAGTCACATATTTACACATGCAATCGTGCATACACACAAGCCAAACACAATTTATTTCCATAATGTCTCACTGACTGTGTCAGTCACCAGTCATGAGAGGAAATGAGCTGGTGTGAAAGATGGCGTGACATGACCGCTGGCACAATGGCGGTGACTGTGCAAGTCAAAACAGGAAAGAATACTTGGGGTGTGTGTGCATGTTGGGTGGCATGACTCTGCAGGCCTGTGTGTAGCTCAGCCACGGAAGCCAGCCCTGCACTTGTCTGGTCTTGCCCTGCCTTTCCTAGCTGCTTGCTATTTACTGAGGGCACACACTGCTTTCTTCCCTGTGGTACAGAGCACTGCTACAGTACAGAGCACTGCTACGGTACAGAGCACTGCTACGGTACTACCTACAGCTCTGAAAGTATATGCACTAGACTACATATGCTAACAATCTCGTTTATGTCCTCTTTAAGGAAATTGTTCTTGGGGAATTTCACCCCCGTCGCCACTGTACAGCGCCCAGTGACCGGATTTTACTCCTCGGTAGGAGAGGCAATGTGAGTGAAGCACCCTGCCCAAGGGTGCAACTCTAGGGTCTGTGCAGCTTCGAACACTGCACCCGTCAGCCGCAAGCAACTGCAGGTCAAACCCTCTGACCACCATGCCACAGAGCCCCACGTTTCCTGGTTTCACCTTTTCCCTCATTCACTGAGAACTCACTCATATCTTGTATCCACATTGGAACTCATGCAACTTGTATCACTCAGTTCTCAACAAATGGATATAAAAATACTTCAAAGAAAACCAACACATTCAACACAAGAAGAGCTACAAACTGAGATTACATTTATGCCCCGTCCCCCCACCTCTGATTGGATAGAAAGTGAGGTATAAAAAAAAGGCATTTAACCCTTTTCTGACTGATGTCGCCAACTCAAAACAGCAGTTCCTGCCTTGGGTTGCCAACTCAAAAATGCAAAAACGTGGGTGGTTTTAGAAAACTGTCATTAAATCTCTGGTGAGAGCTTCAAACATCATGAAACTTTAGGATACAACAGATAAATGACCACTGCTTCCGTTTATGGTGTTTATGTTTTTGTGCTGGTGTGTGCTTGGCCTAAACGAGAATACTTGTTACCTTTCAGAAACGCGTTTTAAAAGGCACTGATGCAAAATGTTCTCATACAAAGCTGACACTGAACACATACATGATGCTCAGAATATCTGTACTGAAAATTTTATACTCTCTACTATAATTTCAAACCTAACCCATTCCACCACATTCAGTCCAGTTCAAGGACCATGAGCTCATGTTCCCAGTTCTAAAAGAAGCCATCATGCTCCACACAGGTTGGGTAACTCTGGTGTTGGTGCAGGTAAATACAGCGTTAGTCAGCTGTAGTGACAATAAAAGATGAGACCCTTGCCCCACCCTAGCCCATTAGCAAACACCCATAGCCCTGACAGAGGATATCACCTGGCATGCAGCACATACAGGCACACACACACACACACACACACACACACATTAGGTGTGGGCACGGTGCCAATATCCTCAGAGGGTAAGTGGGTTACTTCTGGCCATGCCCAGCACAAAGGGGCAAAGCTGTATCCAACTTGGCTCACACCCTTGTGCACACAAGTTTTTACTAACAGGCAGACAGATCCAATCAATAAAAAACATGTGCACACACACACACACACACATGCACACACACACGCAAACACACACACATGCACACACACACAATCTCTCAAAGTTACTCCAACACTGTACATGTACACATGCAGACTCCTGTGGAGACTACAAACCCGAGCCACAAGTCACAAACCCTTTCCCTAAGTGCAAAATTCCACATCCCACAAAGCCACAAAACACACACATGCAAGTATGCACACATGCACACACACATACACACACCTACACATTCACACACTTATACATGTTCACACACACACACACACACATCTACTCACACTTATACATGTTCACACACACACATACACACCCTATGTACACACCATAAGGCCATACAACACACACACACACACTCTCCCCTTAACTTTTACACACACACACACACACACACACACACACACACACACACACACACACACACACACACACACACACTACACAAACACATTCACACACTTTTACACATACATGTTCACACACATATACACATACACTCTTAATGATACATCACAAAACACACCACTCACAACACCCAT
>JAWQFJ010003149.1:12500-31573 GCA_034096865.1 Theodoxus fluviatilis | reverse complement strand
AATGAGTCTCTCGTGGCGCTTGGAAGATTTTGAGATATGCATATTTTTATGAAATCAAGGGAACAAGCTTTCCAACGGTGCAAAAATGATCGAGATCTGACTATTTTTCGCGAAGTTACATCATTTTAAAGATAGTTTGCCTAATAAGCTCACATTTGAGAAAAACGCATTTGAAAGTTTTTTAAGGAAATTTGATCAGTTTCCTTAGCAACCGTAATCTCAGACTTATGAAATTTGGCACAGTGATTAGGTTATATATGGGCAAGGGTGTTATAAAATTTGAATGCATTATCTTGACTTACTTTTACTTATTTGGTGTTTTTAATGGGATGACGTATAGCATAATAATGGGCAGCTAATGACTTTTTAGTAAAAAAAATTTTTTTCATTTCTGACAAGTCAATAATTACATTTTTGACAGATACTAACTTGCAGTATACAAAAACAGAATGAGTTATGACTTTGCTGTAGTCATGTGACCAATATAGCCGACTGGTCTATAAATAGTATCAAATCTTGAGTTCTCGTTTTCTCCATTAAATGTGAAGATATTTGGTCAAAACTTAGTATATATGTTATTCAAACATAGATTTAGCTTACTGACTAGAACTGCTTGTTTTGAAGAAAACATTTTAAAAGGAAAAATATAATAAATTGTACACTACTAAGAAAATGTACAGTTTCACAACAATCATTTATAGCTCAGATTCTAATAACTTTATCTCAATATCCCTAATACATAAGTGTTCAATATATATATTGGGAACCTGTGGGTAACATTCAAGGTGATTAAAACAATCTTTTTTAAAAGATGGGAACAGAAGATCTGAAAATGGACAATAGTTTTGAGAAAATGAATTATCTTTTACTCATATCTCACCACCACCACCCCAGCCCCCACCCCCACCCCCACCCCACCCCCTCTTTCCCCTTCTCAGTGTCTCTTGCAATGCTTTTTCTTTTCCACTCAGCTTTGGCTGCTGTTGCTTCTTGCAAAAAAGGATTTTTTTGACAAGTAGAATAAATTTGAAGTCTTAAGTAAATGTACCACCTATTGTCATACTGCAATCTTTGGATTCATATAGCTATCTAAAAGTTAATGACTACTTTGTTTTTAATTTCAATTTTAAATTACTACAGTAGACAAAAAAAAAAATCAAGAATAAGGTGTATCAAATTTTCTTCAGAGCACACCACAACACACCAACAATACACATCAATCTAGAAAACACTGTCTGAGAAAATGTTACCACTAGCTGCATTTCAGAGGTTCACATGTATTGTTTTCAACCTAGGGACACATGATATCTTACACACCAGCTCACAAGAATTGGCAAAGTGTGTACTGAGGCACTGACCACAAGCATCTGACATTCAAAGATGCATGGAATATCAGACAACCATTATACATCAATCTAGAAAACACTACCTGAGAAAGTGTAACTGCAAGCTGTAATTCAGAGGTTCACATGCATTGTTTACAGTCTAGGGACACATGATGTCTTGTGCATCGGCTTGCACGATTTGGCGCATGTGTGTACTCGGGCACTGACTGCAAGCATCTGATATTCAAGGAGGCATGGAATATCAGACAATCATTGTACATCATCTAGAAAACACTACCTAGAAAACACTACCTGAGAAAATGTAACTGCTAGCTGTATTTCCGAGGCTTGCATGCACTGCTTGCTTCCTTCTGTCTTCATAATCTACGATGTAAACATCCGTACTGGAGCTGAGATCCAGGGTCGGAACACCAAAATCCTCCACAAAGTTTCCATCCTCATAGTCGCTCTCATCCGTTCCTTCGTTTCAGACTCGATCAATTCAGCCTCTGGTTGACGAAGTTCTTTGCTTTCAGAACTGTCATCGTCTGAATGATCGGGTTCCAAAACATGGGAACTGAGAAGATAGTACTCTTCTATAACTTCTCGAAGATCATCCTCTGCTTCAGAATCGAAAATATTTGCAGCGAGCGCAGATTTCAGCTCCTCGGATATTCGACTTGTTCGCTCGCTCGACATTCTTACAGTGGCCGCAGTTATGTCCCTTCTCTCTCTTGGCCAATCAGATTGCGAGGCTTCCCACATAGCAACTGATTGTTGTCCTGAAATAGCTCGCTCCTGACCCTGATTACAGCTCTAGAGATACAAGACCGTGAACAAAGGTCATTCGGGAAAGTAGGCCAGCCTCTACCCCTGCAAAATGTGTTGGTGGCTTAGTGGCGATCATGTGCGACTGTATTCTTTGGAGGCGAAATTCGATGCGTGGTCTTACGATCGTTCGATGCGGGAAATTGAACACCAAGCAAACAAAGTGAACATATCCGTGTGTCTAGAGGTCGATTTCATCCAAAAGACTTTCACACACAATAAAGTATAGTCTCTAGATTCTAAAACAGTCAAAAGCTAAAAAACGACCATTTTGACCCCATCATACTTTACTTGGCTATTACGCAAAACTATGTGAGTGCGCAAGCGTCTCATTTAGTCGTGGAGGGTCACATATAATAGCCAACATGCTGATGACATTTGAGGCCATTCATCCATCTTAGAATCAAATAGTCATTTATTCATCAGTATTTAATTAAAAAAGAAACCAACAAATCTGTCAAATGTCTTCGGCCTATTTGCAAACTGCTTCAGGTTTTATGGCTATAAAATGTCAATCTCCAAATAAACACATCCCCCTCAAAAAACAACAAAAAATACAGCAACACAAAAAAACCCATCAAAACAAAACCCAACAACAGAAAGTGTAGCCAACTTTGTCAAAAATGGGACACAAAATTGTGATGTCAAATAGGAGACACTGTAGCGGGACACACAGTGAGAAGATGCTACCCCCCCCCCCCCCCCACACACACACACACAGAGACTTGGCACAAACTGTGGAAATGAGCACACAAACAAGGCAAGCTCGGCACTGGCTGGCCTGTTGACAGCCATACTCATTGATTCCACACTCAAACATTGGCTGTAACTTCTTTACAGTGCCTAAAAATTCCCATCGTTTCCTTGTCATGACACAGCCAGAAAAATCTAGCTGCTACAATGGCTGGCTAATCTCAAGGAACGTGGGAATATCACACAAACCCAACTTTTCCACCAAACGTTTGTTGTGGCAGGAGGAAATTTATACTTCATCTTGCCAGAAAGTCACAAAATGAAATAATGACTTGATGGCTGCTACGGGCATCAGGCTCCACAGAACAGGCTGGCATTTTTTGGATGATTTATGTCCAGGAAAGACAAAATTGGTTGCAGTAAACTTGCAGTCGTAAAAAGAAGCCCATGATTTCACAAAACCCATTGGCCTGCATTTCACCCTTCGCAGATGTGCAATACACCACAGCAATGTTCAAGCAACCACCAGACCGGTCCAACAAGTTTACAGCCCATAACTCAATCACTCTGAATCAGACGCTATCCTGCTACAGAACAGTAACTACTAACTTCCTGCTGCAGGTAAAAGCACCAGCCCCGGGACTGAGCAATACCCTATTGGCCCCAGCTCAAACAAACCCTGACCCTCCACTGAAAGCTAGAAAGCGCAGATAAAGGGGTGGCAGGAAATGCAAGATCCGGGTAGATCCTGTTTTACCCAACAGCATTTCCCTCCCTTCTCTCTGCAGCTCAGGGCCTCATGAAGAAAATGGGCCCAAGCAAATTCAAATGCATTTGAAATGCAGTGCATGCACACCAGCACAGAGGAACCGACTGGCTGACTGTTGGACCAATAGAAACGCGATTCATGCAATCCTCATTTGCAATGCAAACATTTAGTCCACCCCATAATCAATGCAAAACTCATTATCAACAAATTTTTACAAAGTGCGTATGCCCTGTGAGCTGCTGCATTTAGATTGTTGCAATGCAAACTGAAATCTTACACAAAGACAGGGAACATGACGACATGCTCATTGTACTAAATAGTTGCCTCTGCAAGAATGGAAGAGAAAAAGACAGAAAAAGAAAGAAAAAGAAAAGCCAGTACTGTGTGATGGGATAAAGATGGGCGGCTAGCTATGTATCTAAAAGTCTCCTCACACAACAGAAGGGGAATAGAGCAACTTGACCTGCTTTTTGCCTGTTTCAGCACAAGTGACAAAACACAGGTCTCTCACTCTCAGGCATGGCTGAGCAGATACTTCATTTGTTGCCTGGCTCAGGTATGCATGAAACTCACAGCAATCTTTTCCCCATCCCTCACCCACAGCTTGCCTTTGCTGTGGAGAGACCAACATTTCAGCCTGGATTGGGGGCAATTAGCAACAGCTTCCTCATTTTCATCCTCCTAATCCCTGGTCACCCCATTTCCTTCTCTTCTCTAATCCATTCTGACAGGTCATTAGAGTGGAGTTCCCATCACTTTGCTTCCTTTCACTTTCTGTCACCCACCCTTTCAAGCATTGTTAGATGCTGCAAGTCTCCCTGGTCTGATTATTAGGGGTGGGTGGTGGGGTGGTGGTGGTGGGTGGGTGGGGTGGTGGGTGGTGGTGGTGTTCAGGCTACAGAGGTGTTCCAGTTTTGTTTATCTCAACCTAAATGAAGAGTGAGTGAAAAGGAACAGTCCCAACTTGACCAAACAAATTTCAAAGTCAACCTTATCAGAGACTTGAGAAACACTGCACTCCAAGGGGTGGGTCCAGTGATCCAGCATTGGACATGTGCACTTAGTGTGTTGACTGATCCAGCTTTGGACACACTATGGTGACTTGTTTCCCTAACAAACATCTCTCTAGCACAGAAGCCAATCTCATTTCTCAAGCTAACTCTTTAAATGACACCCAAAATGGACCACAGGCACTCAAATCCTTTTGATTATCCAGAGTTACTAATGACAGAACAGGGCTTCAAACAGCACAGCGTTCAACTGTTACCTTGAACTACTTCTCAGTCAACAGTGTATTGAATATGGTTCATGTTATAAGGCTGAATGTGATTAATGTAAATGGAAAGAAAATGTCCAAATGTCTTTACATACATGAGGTACAATGCTTTCCTGATTCAAATGTCACCTTCCTCCTATTAAGATGGGAGCTTTTTACTTGCACTGATGGCCTTACAACATGCATTCATTTCAAGAGAGCTTTGGGGAGGGCAAGTTGAAATATGGGAGGGCAAGTTGAAATATCTGAAGAAAGAAAGAAAAAAACAAAACAGCCTCGGCCTATCACTTCAGCAAGATTCATCTTCATCACAAAGATGAAGGACAAAACCTTGCATCAAATCCCCAGCACATCCGCCCAGGGATTCACAGCCTGATTGCAGTGTACGCAGCCATGGCGACCACTCCACACTGGTGATCAATATCTTGATCTTGGGCCTTCTCTTCCAATCCCCCTTGCTTCCAAGCCCTTTTCAGCCAGTATTGATGTTCCTGCTGCCCTGAGAATACCAAAGAAGTGTGGCAAGCCACACTTGACTACTAGCCACAGACTCATTGACTTCCCTGCTTTTTTTTTCTTCCATGAGACTGAACTGTTGGATGGACCATGAATATTTAGATGGAACTGCCTGGCATACCAAGGCCAGGAAGGTTGACGAGATTGCCAGTGATTACAAAGAAGCTCACCAGTGGTTGGCACTGCATCGCTGTTATCATCGTTTTTTAATCCATCAAACTCAAAGCCTCGCTGCTGTCTGCACTCCTACTTTTCTCCACAACAGTTCTGACTGCTGTGACCGGAATAAACACAAGACTATCACTAGAAGTGCATGGAGTAGAGCAGAGCCCACACAACCACAATAACCACACTAACCTCAAGACACTACAGTTGAAACCTTAACATCCATCATTCAACTGCACCGCCACCAAACAATTGTGTTTACAACATCAACTACCACAGCGTCCTTTCACTGCTTACAAGGACAATTCAATGGATACGTCTTGCACTCCCCTGATTAATTCAACCCTTATCACTCACTTGCCCTTCACCTATTGTCTTCATGGCATGCTGACCTGCTGACATTGTGCTCAATCTAAACTGTCAAGACAACCATCAACACAGTCTTCACAACAGGAAACACAAACACCAAAAAGCACAGGATTGGAGTAGGGGGGAGGGGAGATGTGAATGTGTTTGATCAGGTGTGTTCTGTGCATGTGTGCAAAATCAATGCATGAGGGTGTGTAGTAATGAGGATGCTGGGGTGGGGTGGCAACTGACCTGTTCTCTCGTTCCTCATGCTGGGAGATGAGGTTGGAGTAGTAGTTTTCCAAGGTGACCTTGGCCTTGGTAACCTTGTCAATGGTGTGGTTGCTGATGGGGCACTGTTCTCCTACGGTGGCCATCTTGGAGCGGCGACTCTGAACAGCAAATGCCAGCATGACAACTCAAGCACAGCAACCTATGTTATCAATATTCACTGGTCAGTAAAAAGTCAGACCATTGCCACATGTCAAGGCACGATAAACTGAGGGCTGATTTGGAACGCTGAAGAACCATGGAGGTTATTCAACTCCAAGATGAAGACACTACTAGATCTTTAAATCCAACACTTTTAAAGGCATCAGATGTCAAAAGTGGTAGAGAGAGAGAGAGAGAGAGAGAGAGAGAGAGAGAGAGAGAGAGAGAGAGAGAGAGAGAGACAGACAGAGAGAGAGAGAGAGAGAGAGACGAGAGAGAGAGAGAGAGAGAGAGAGAGAGAGAGAGAGAGAGAGAGAGAGAGAGAGAGAGAGAGAGAGAGAGAGAGAGAGAGACAGAGAGATTATCACAGCTTGGACAGTGTGAAGGGCACATGCACACAAGTGCCTCTGCATTATTGTGCCAATCTGTCTAATGCATACATAAACTTAAAATACATCCACTCAAGGCATAACTCCTTTTGGATACAGTAAGTCACTGCACAGTGATGTTGAAACAGTTGTTATAAATGAACCAACACTTTAGCAGTAAGTGGAAAACATTATTCCTGTTAGGCAATCATTGTAAAGACCAAAGTCAACAATCGATTACAACCTTTTCTACACTTATTTCAATGGTGGGTACAAACTTAACTACAAATGAATCTCTTGTAAAAAAGATCTAAATGACTGCCACACCACTCTGGGCAGAAATTGAACGGCACAGTTCTGATTGAGGTCCCACATTCTGCATGCACAAAACTTTGCCTTCATCAAAACAACATTTTAAAATACCTAATGGGTTGCTTACAAATTTGAATAAATAAACAAAAATTCTCATTCTTAAAACCTCCCAAAAAGAATTTGTAACATTTTTTTGTGTTTCCAGTCAAATGCAACTTGAATCAAAGTACTCAAAGTATTACAAACTTTTGAAAAATTAGTTAAAAACAGAACTCAACAGAACTTACATGTATTTGAAATGACCACCTATACTGTTCTGCAATTCATGCAAAAATACAATACAGCTCTTTTTACAAGTTGTATTGACAAATAAAACAAATTCATGAAACAAAACATAATTTACAAGTACCAATACATTAGCAAGATGCAACACACACTCCAAGGTCAACAGCTCATCAGGAAACTGCACCTACAGTCTCAAGACAGTGTGGACTCATGCCAGCAACTACCTCTAGGCTGCCACTGCCACTGCCAAGGGTGAGGTGAGAACATTCAGTGAAGCTCTAGCTCCCACACTGAACTAGTCATTGAGCAATTCCGTAATTCTAAAAAAAAAACTATCATCAGTATCATGTTTGAGGTTTTTGTCGAACAGAAATCTTTGCATTGGGTTGCATCAAGGAGTACTCTATCATAGGAGATGCACCACAGATTTCCAGCTTGTGCTAGCAAAGGCCAGTCTTATCGCTGGTACTACTTGCCTCGTGTCGACTGACCCGCGGATGAATCTTTGCTTAGTTGAAATCAGTATTTTTCGATATTGATATGAAGTTTAAAGACCATTAAAACATGATTTTGAAACACGTTTTATTCTAATTTGTCACCTATTTTGTTGATTTGATGATTTTGTTCGTTTAAAACGCGCACTCTGTTATGTAGCGCATGTATCAAGAACCGAAACGAAACGAAAGTAAGCATTATTGTTGATGGCTGCAGGTTTGAGTTGAATTGTTTAGATATTGCTTTCTGTGGATTTATGGATACTTAAACAGTATTTTTTTCGATGTTTTGATTCTGAGATGTTTGCTACAGATCTTATGTATGTTGTATGGTTAGAAAATGGTGAATAAGTGTGGTATAGTAGAGTGTAACGGAAACTACAACAGGAACAACAAGTGCCCTGTGTTCAAACTTCCAACTGACGCAGCCGAGAGACAGACTTGGATTAATGTACTGCCTCCACGTAAAGATTTTGTGATCGACCCTGACAAGTTCTTCATTTGTGAGAGGCACTGGAGCGAAGGCTACGAAGTTCATACGTTTCCTGGAGGTCGCACACGACCTAAGCATCCGCCGAGTGTCTTCCCTCAAATCCCAAAATCGTGCATGCCAACGCCGAAAGCTCAACCAAGATCCACGGATGTTACAAACGTTGAAGCAAGGCAACTGGAACATTTGAGGAAAGTGGATGGAATTGAAACCTTCGCAAGTTTTAATCCTGAGAAAACTCTGAGAAAAACATACAAAGACGTGATCATTACAAGATCCGAAAAACATTTTGTGTGTGTCTTCATGAAAGAGGATTTTAGTGAAGCAAATATTTCTGTTATTGTTGAAAACAGACAGACTCTGACTTGCCCTGTAACTCTCAAAGCGTTCAAAAACGGAATCAGAGTGCCTCTTGGACATTTTCTCCATCCTAACAATGGGTTCAATTCCTACCAGGTAAGAAATGTGTGTGTGTGTGTGTGTGTGTGTGTGTGTGTGTGTGTGTGTGTGTGTCTGATGGTACATGTGAGTATACATACATGTGTGCTACTGTGTATGGTTCAATCAGAGTGTGTGTGTGTGTTTTGACAATGTATGTGCCGTTTGAGTGTCATTTCATAATGGGTTAATCACTTAATGATTTTATGTTCGCACACACGCGCATGTGTGTGTGTGTGTTTACATGAATGTGTGTGTGTCATTGCGGAAAGGTCCACAACATGTATGTTAGTGTGTTTTTCAGTGTGATTGTGATTTTGGTCCTTGGATGTAAAAGTGCTTGTTAATTTTATGTGTGTATGTGGTTATGTATTTGATTGATTGTTCGTGTACACAGTGTATATACATGTACACGTATGATTGTGAAAGTGTGCATTTATGTCTGTGTGTGTGAGAGAGAATAAGTGTGTCTGTATCATGTTCATGTGCCATTGCGTATGACTATGAGTCCATAAATGTGTGTGTATGTGTGTGTTCCTAAGTCTAAGCATCTTGTCTTACCTTATAATTACAGATGTTCTATGATGCTGTCCGGCGGGCTTTGAACTATGATCTTGCATGCGACCCTCTACTTGAGAAAGTTGTGACAGATCTGAGAGCACATTCTAATACATGTGAATGCTGTAGAGACAATCAGAAAGGACAGAAGCTAGCCTATCTCACAGTAACACACATTCTCTCTCTCACAGATACACACATAGTATACACACTTTCTGTCTCTCTCTCCCTCTTTCTGTCTGGCTGGCTGTGTGAATTGTTGGATAAACAGAATCATAACTAGATTTCTAGGCCATGTTTGACTGCTTTCTATTTTATTACTGGGCGTCTCCGTTTGACAGTGCTGCAGGTGTGGCATTGAAAATCTAATGTTAAATTTGAACTTTAACAAACAAACTTAAAATGTTAGTTTTAGATCCTTTTTACTCATTAATCTGATTTATGTTAATGAGAATAGTATTTTGTTGAATGTATGTTGGTCATTCAGTCCCTTTAACCGATATACATGCAAGAAAGTGATCATTCACTTCAGTCAAGTGTTAATAGAGGTTTTAATGCACATCCGGCATTTTTTTTTCTAATGGGAGGGAAAAAAGCACCAAAATGACTTTGTTAAAAGCAAAATGTCCCCCTATAAGTACAAAATCTGAAAACTGCTTGTTTATGTTAACCATGATAGTATACTGTTATCAGTATGATGGCCTTTGCTAGCACAGACTGGAAATCTGTGGTGCATCTCCTTCTGATATAGTACTCCTTGGGTTGCATATAAACTCTAAGCATTAAGGCCAGAAAAGCATCCACAATTATTCTTTAACAGAGCTAAAACTCGGCCAGGGATAGACTTTATTAAAAAAAATTAATATCACTTGAGCGAAAGCAAAATAATATCCACATATTAGCAGTCAGTCAAATTAACATGTGTAACCTATCTTCTTCATCTTGATTTTGCTATGATTTTCTGTTGTCAATCTCTGTTGCCACAAAACATGCCTTACTTAGTTACTAGCAACAACAATAAAGTACATTCACAAATGGTTTGCTGAAAGAGTAACTTTTGGTTGCACAAAGTCATGCACACACAAAAATTCACACAAACAAAAGCAAGGAAGCAACGAACCAAACCATGTGGTGTACCACAGCTTGAACAGAAAAGATCTTTGACTCATCAGGAAAAGAAAGAGGTGGGGTGGGAAGGAGGAAGAGGGGAAAGGAGGGGTAGATGAGGTCCTCAAGTAGATGACGGAGAATAAAGGCAGCAGAAGAGGAGGAAAGGGTGGGGAGAAGGGCAGGGGGAAGGTGGGGAAGGAGAAGAGGAAAAGGGAGGGGAAAACGGATGTGGCACATGTTATCAATGCATACACAACAACTGGTATCATGATCGGTCAATACAATGGGGCACTTCCGGCACACAAGGGAACATAACCAATGCAGGCATCATTCCTACAACTTACCTTGCCAAGTCTCTCGATCTGAGAACCACACAGAAAGCACCAACTTGAGCAGTAGCACTTGTAGCGTACTACAGTTAAATTTAGCTTTGAGTGATGACAGCCAAGCAAAGCTCATCACAAGTCAAATGAACAAACAGAAGTCTAGATTCAAGAGTTCTAAAGCAGTGCACATAACTAAATGCATCAATGTGATACAGACTTGTACTGATTATATCATGCTGCCATTATTCCTGCATTAATCACTCGATTCATCTTATATCTACTACACAGCAGTGATGTCTACAGTTTGATATCTCTTATACATTAGATTGTGTGTGTATGTGTATAAGTAAGCATGCACTTGTGTGTGCATGGGCCTGCGCATGCACATGTGCATGCATGTCCATGTATGTGTGTTCTGAGTAAAAATTATTTTAAGAACCAATATTCCACAGCCTGAAAACCCAGCATGTCAATTCAAATGATGATATCCACAATTCTCTTCTGTATAATCAATTTGCCTTTCTTTCATATCCAAAGACGCAATTATTATTTTTCCTGCATAAACACTGCGGCAGCTCACTCACTTGTAAAATGGATCGATCAGTTGTGTCAATTTGAAGCTCATGTAGCAGAGCATCAGGTAAGAAATAGTTCAATATATCTAGCATACACGCAGAAATCAGCACGCCATCGATACATCTGATCAGCATGAATCACGGTTCTTCCACTATCCACAACTTTCTCCATCAAGGAGTTGGGGGTTTAATGCCTCCTGGCATTACAACCACAAAGCTGTGCTTAAAAGCGAAAGGAAGAGGTTTATACAGACTTGCACAATGAGCGCCTGGGGAGCAGGTCAATGCGACTAACAGTTAGTAGTAATATCTCTAATCGCAGTGGTTGTCCGAGCATGACATCCGCAGCACCAAAATAGCAACATGGAAACGACCAGCTGAGACAAAGAAACCGCACCTGGATTTCAAGATCTAGTATTCCTCGAACCATAAACAAACCATCCTCTAACCCTGATTCATCCATCTAGACTTCATCGACTCAATTCACATGGCAACGGTAAACCCTGCCGGATGTCTCCGATGACGACGCAAGAAGCGAACCTGTGCCAGCGATCGATTTCCTAGCCTGGAGTTTGACCGACCCTATCCTATCCTATAGCAGACCGGCGAAAAAAGTTATCGCACCAGATATGTTTATCTAATGAGTATGAACTATTGCCTTCGCATAGGGAATAGGTTTAAACTTACCCGGGCCTTAAGGAGCTTGTTCTTGAGTCTCCAAATTGCAGCGGTTGGGTGGTAAGTCAATCATAAACAAATCCTCCCTCAGTTCGATAATCCCGTGCCTGCAAAATGAATGAGCAAAAATGTTTCTTATATGCTTTTAGCGTACAGAGAAGACATGCGAGTCGAAGGGGTGATGCTTATTTCGTAGAGGGGAAAAACTCTTATTAAACCAAAAAGCAACAGACCAAGAACGACCCCAACATAGTCAGTGCAACACCGACCCCCGGCGACTCAGCGGTTCTTTTCCTACTACAAGTACAGAATACTCGAACATACCTAAATCCAGAGAGCGTATAGACTTCCTCAGGTAAGAAACACAAACAGCAAAATAATATACGTTGAGGTAGTAGAATGAGGAACTGCCCAACAACTTACCCAACACGCAGTGCGTAAGAGAAACCACCTTCGGCGATTACTCGTCAGCTACTCAATATGGAGAATGAACCACCAATCCCACGATCCCTTGCTCGCGATCGACCCATACCAAACTTCCGGTTACAGGTGTTCACCGCGAGTGTGGAGGCACAGTACATCGAGTGATATTATTTGGCATAAAAGACGATAAATTACAATCTTACCCAGCAGATATGGATTTCAGCGTAAGTCCTGTCAAATCGGATGGAGAAAATCTTTCTCCGAGTAAACGAGACAATGACAGTAGTGATTTTAGCAACGTGTTGAGCACGCCTGAATCGGACAGGGGGGATACAGCAGGGGAAGATAAAACATCAGTTCTTTCTTCTCCTGACACTCCATCTAAAGTTCCAAGCACTTCCAATGCCCTTCCATCGTCCGCCAGCCCGAGTGGAGTAAAAAGGAAGTTGGATTCAGAGGCAGGCAAAGCAGATCAGGAAGAGGAGCAGCCTGGTCAACCGATTATGCCAAAGAATTTCAAAAGTGAAAAGCAGGAGGAAGAAAGACTGAAAATGCAGTAAGTATCTTAGTGTGTGGAGGAGTGTTTCATTTCGCCGTAGTAACAATATCTGCTGACAGTATTACATCGTCAAGCAAATGCAGATGGCGCTCTTGATTGACAGACTTTGATTACAAATTGATTCCAGTCTTTCCAGAACGATTTTCGAAAAATGTCAATGTGCTGGGTATGAAGAGTCCTGCGGATCATCTTCATCATGCACATAATTTGGGGGGGGGGGGGGGGGGGCGAGGGGGCAGGAAAAAAGTTATGATTAAGATAACATGGCCCTTTCACCCAACACCCCCTGAGCACCTCCAAACACACACACACACACACACACACACACACACACACACACACACACACACACACACACACCCCCCCTTTCCCTTCCATTCCAGATCTCATCTCTCATGCTTCCTCCATCCCCCCTGATTACAGCATGTAATCATACATATACTTCTTCAGGTTCTCTCTCCTTGTGCAAATTTTTTGTCAGCTGATTGTGTATACTCCCCTTCTGAATAAAGATCATGGAGAAAAAAAAGATAACACAGTCCCCAACAATAGTCAGAATGTCATTAAGAAAATACACACACACACACACACATGCATGCACGCACACATGAATGCACACACACACACACATGCATGCACACACACACACACACATGCATACACATACATACACACACACACACATGCACACACATATACACACATACACAGACACACATATATTATATACACACACATAAAAAAATAAAAATAAGAGTCCTGATTGAGCATAAACCAAACTTTCACTGAAATTGCTTAAAAAAAAACATTAAAATAGTGGATTCCCTGAGTGCTTATAGGGCAGGGAAGATGAGACAGCATGCAGTTCATAATTTAACTTTAATTTCTCACTTTTAAAAAAAATGACATGATTGAAAGAAAAGTTGAGGATGGGCCGAAAAAATAAGGTTGGTTGGGTTACAGCAACCTCAAAAGTTTTTTTATTTGGCCAGATTTTATTTTGAGACAAGTTTGCACGCGAACTGTGACTGAAGAGTGGGTGATGTGAACTGTGACTGTGAGGATGAGTGATGAGAGTTGTGACTATGTGACCAGGATTGATGTGACATATGACGGAGAGATTGGAGTAAAGTGAACTGGGACTACGAGGACTTGTAGTGCTGTGAACTGTGACAGAAAGGACTATGAATGGTGTGAACTATGTCTGTAACAACAAGGAGTAACATGTGAGAGTGTGTGTGTGTGTGTGGGGGTGGTGCATGCGTTATGCGTTGATGATCGTGTATGTGTTATGTGTGCTGTGCGAGTGTGGTTGTTGATGTGCATGCAGGATGATGAACATGATGGGGGGGGGTGTTCTTGTACATGTATGTGTTATGGATGAAGATCGGGTATGTGTTATTGCGTGACGATGATTGTTTGATGTGCATGCTTGTGTCTTTGTTCCTTCTGTGATTACTTGTTTTGGTGTAAAATGTTTCTCTATTAAATTGAATTGCCTCTGATGGACTCCATAACTTGAACGATATGATTGAGTTAATTAATGTTGAACTGTTTTTGTTTTTGTATGTATGTATTATGTTTTTGCCACCGACAAAACAAATTTCCTTGTGATCAATGAGGACAATAAAGTATCTTGTATCTTGTATCTTGTTGTGGTCATCTTGATCAATAGGATAAGTTGTTGAATGTTCTGGAGCAAAGTGAAGAATTCACATTAGCCAGCAAACAACAACAATAACAACAAAAAATAGTTGTGTTTATGGTAACATGGACTTGATGGAGGAAAAAGGAGGGTGGATGGGCAGGCCTGACTTAAAGAAATACACACACACACACACACACACACACACACACACACACACACACACACACACACACACATATTTGTTTAAGAGGCCAGATTGAGATTGCACACAATGTGTGTGTGCGTGTGTGTGTGTGTGTGTGCGTGTGCGTGTGCGTGTGCATGTGAAGAAATGTAGTGTTTTCTGTGGAAATTAAATCGGTCGGTTGGTCGGTCGTTTGAGTCAGTCGTGTGAGTCGGTCAGTCAGTTGGTTGGTTGGTCTGTCTTGTGTGAAGAAGACCACACCTAGAGTGCTCTTGAGTTACAGTGGTCTCATCATGTCCACCTGCATGCATGTGTCACTGACTGTTAAGGAAACATAGGAAGCGTGGCTGCATGAAACTCAAAGTGCAGTTGCTCTTGTCTAGAAATGTGGTAACATTCATGGGAAGCTCAATGTAACTTCCATATGGTAGGAAAGTTGTAGGCAAGCACCTGTATATGCCCATACCATTTTCCTCTATGTAGTTTGCATGCCAGTGACCCCACTTGGATTTCTGGAGCAGGCACTTCCAATTCCTCAGACCAATGTACAGCATGGCTTGCCAAGCCACCTCAGCTTTGAGAGGTGGAACTAGGGGTGGGGTGTATGTCTGACAGTGATTGTAGTTGTATCACTGCAACCTGTGACTTGGAAATGGATGGCATCTTGGTGCAGAGATGACAGCTATTAATCACTTTGTGATCTGCATGACAGCTAGGTTACGTAGGTACAACTGCTGTTAGCTAACCTATATTTACTTTGGGTGTCCTCCTACTTCTTACTGTGTCCTCCACTCTGGTATCAGAATAGGTAAGCTCTTTTGCAGTTTTACTCATAAGCTCCTGTAAGTCATTCAGGTGTTTCATTCCCCAGTCCTGTAAGGAATACGCAATTTGTGACTGTGCATGAGAAATCAAAGCTAAAGTACGAAAAATGAGAAAATGATATATTTCAACCACAATATTATTTAGTTATTTGTGCATATTTGAGAGAAAACAGCATGTTTATAGAGGAAAATTTTAATTTTCTTTAGTGACATAAATATCGTGAAATTGTATACATGATTTAGTACACTGATAACTTTACTCAACGTTTTCTTGAAAACTGTTTTTCGTACTTAAGCCTCGTTTCGCATGCACAGTCACATTTGTAGAAAAAAACAGTCTTGTAACAGCCATGTGGGGTGGGCGGCTATGGGCAGTACAGGATTGAGCAGGGTGGGCGGCTATGGGCAGTACAGGATTGAGCAGGGTGGGCGGCTGTGGGCAGTACAGGATTGAGCAGGGTGGGCGGCTATGGGCAGTACAGGATTGAGCAGGGTGGGCGGCTATGGGCAGTACAGGATTGAGCAGGGTGGGCGGCTATGGGCAGTACAGGATTGAGCAGGGTGGGCGGCTATGGGCAGTACAGGATTGAGCAGGGTGGGCGGCTATGGGCAGTACAGGATTGAGCAGGGTGGGCGGTAATGGGCATACTGGATCTTCAGAGTTTTAAGCCGGGATTTCTGTATTGTTGCTGTACACTACTCTGTTGGTGCGTTTGTTAGAGCTGATTCTTGAAAGAGAAATCATGTAACATTTTGTTTCCTGTGAGTGTGAGCAGTAATTTGGTGTTAGTAGAAGACATGTTGAGCAGTGAAATATGGGCAGTTGACACAGTTGTCACATGGTTCATTACTGTGAATTAAAATCTCTTTTGCCAAATAGTTATGCCGCAATAATCAGTGCAGTCATCCTTTTTAGTTGTCATTGATGTTATGTAAAATTGTTGTTTTCGTTATTGTTGGCGTCTGTTGAGTAAAGCATTTTGAGCAGACTCCAGGAATAATATCCATGGCATGAGTCTTTCACTGCAGGGTTCATGCACATGCACACATGCATGCATGCGTATGCTCATACACACACACACACAAACACACACTCACACAAACACACACTCACACACACACATAGACCCCCTCCCCACAAACAGACACACACACATGCACACGCACACACATAGACGTGCACATTTACACACACACAAACACACACACAAACACACACACACACACACACACACACACACACACACACACACACACACACACACACATTATATATACCTTCTTTTTCCTTGTCTCCACCTCCTTTGCCTTTATATAAAGTTTTCCCATTTTTTGCATCATGTACCTCGGCTTCACCTTGTGGGTACAAAGGAAATGGTATTTGGCGAGTGCAGTTGGACTGACATGCAACCTTTGCCCTCAGGAATAGTCGGGAAATGAGTCAGGAATGTAAAGAGGATGTGTCTTCTTTGAGGGTCAAGAGGTTTTGGATTGTTGAATAAGTTTGCATGAAGGGTATTTATACCCCTGACAAGTATCATCAGTTTAGAATAGTTTACTTATCTGTACTTGGAGAGGTTCTAGGTTGTAAAAGACGAAGAAGGCCGGAGGCCTCAAATTCCTTCAGTCTCCATCCTTTGGTCATTGTGTGGTTTTTCTGTGAAGAAGCTCTTGTCTGCAATCTAGTGAAAGTAGAAGAATCTGTTTAGGTGATGGCTCCTGTTGGGCGTGAAGCATTGACAGTCCATGCAAATTTGCTTGCACTTTTGCAGTCATCACTTCCTGAATTAGATTACTTCCAAAAAGGCAGACTCTTAGAAGTGGCACAGGAGCAGTGACTAACTAAATCCTGATGAAGTAACATTTCAGTAACTTACTTCCAAATGTCTATTTTTTATTACTTCAGTGTATTTTGGGGTTGACATTTACTTGAAGATATCATATTGATTGTCAATATTCTATGATGTACTTGGATTTACCTTGTTTGAATTCTAATTTGTGGAACAAATCTCGAAGAGTTTAGAAAAAAATTATTTAATGTATGTTTTAATTTTACTATTATATCTTGGCTTAAATCTAAATGTCTCCATTATCTGACACCACAATGGTGTCGACCCCAAGGGTTGTTTTAACCCGAAAGTTTGAAAACTGATTCCCAAGAAGTACAGGCATTGTTGGGAATTTTCCAGAACTTGAGCTGGCACAGAAGCACAATGCTCATTTTGCTGACATGTTTGGTTGCCCCAGATCAAGAATGGGTCCTTTGTGCTCTTCTCTACAGAAGAGATCCTTATCTGACTTGGTGAAAAGACATTTTCCTGTTTAAACCACTTTACCGCCTTTTTTATTTTAATGAATAGTTTGGTATTACCTTGCAACTTTCTGCTGAGCATGAAGACTTTTTTCCTCTTACACTTGCACTAGTGCATACTGAAAAGCTAATTGTCAAGGACTTTAATGACATGATAAGATATTATGTACTTTTGACACATGGACTTGGACAAAGTCTTTGAATTTATTGGGATTCTTTTATGTGTCTTTTGTGTATGGCTGTATGTTTTAAAGATATATATATATATGCTCAACTGCTTCTTATAGATGTGAATGCAAATTTTTTCCCCTAATCTTTTTAATGATTGAAAGGGTTCCCCTAAGGTTTCTGTGATTGTTCTCAGTTTCAATTGACATAACCCCAAATTTAAAGGCCTTTGTATCCAAAATGATTGACTTAGTGATTTATATATATACATAGTTGGAATTTGTCTCGGATGTTGTTTTCCTTAATGGAATAAATTTGAAGACAAATTGTTTAGAAACTTCATTTCTTGGACTGATCAAGTTTCATTGATTCTGTATGCCACATGTTTGAGAAAAGTTATTATTATTTTTTACTATATCTTCATATTTTATATATTTTTGCCATGTTTTATACATTGGTAACTAAAGTGCTCACAAATTCATGGCCTGTTTTCAAGATCAATCTGCTGCCAGCCACACTTGACACTTCCACAACATTTGAAATGTACTTATGGTGTGCACCATCATAGACGTGCTGGGTAGGCCTAATCCTGGAAAAACTCCGGAGGCAGTGCCAAGTTGTCTGAGAGATTTTTCTGGATGTCTGATTGCAGAGTGCTGGTGTCCAATTTCACTGAGGAGCAGCTGAACCGCTATGAGATGTACAGGAGAGCTGCTTTTCCTAAGGCAGCCATCAAGAGGGTGAGTACGGATACCTTTATGACATGTGTGGCTAGATCCAATATTTGCTTGGGCCTGCACAGCTTGCTAAGCTAGGCTGGGATGGAGATGGATGTTTAATTTGTGACGAATCTGCCTTATCAGCTGCCATCCACTATTTGGAGTAGCCATTGCTCCACCACTAGGAAAACCAAGGAATTAGCCATGAAAACCCGTTTGGCAGCATTCCTGGCCTTTCTCCTAGGTGAGCT
>JAWQFJ010003149.1:0-7500 GCA_034096865.1 Theodoxus fluviatilis | reverse complement strand
CTCTTCAAAGTTAGATTGTATACATATTTTGAAGTGACCTTGACCCTGAACTATGGAAGATAACTGTTTCAAACTTAATAATTATGTGGGGCACATGTTATACCTTCATCATGAGACACATTTGGTCACATATCATAAAGGTTAAGGTCACTTTGACCCTTATGAAATGTGACCAAAATGGGGTAGTGAACCACTAAAAGTGACCATATCTCATGGTAGAAAGTGCCAATAAGCACCATTGTGCTTCCTATGTCTTGAATTAACAGCTTTGTGTTGCGTGACCTTGGATGACCTTGACCTTGGGTCAAGGTCACATGTATTTTGGTAGGAAAAAAGTGTAAAGCATTTCTTTGTGTATGATGTCATTGGTAGGTTTAGTTGTTTGACCTTGACGGTCACATGAAGGTCAAGGTCATGTAAAGGTCAAGGTCAAGCATGTGAGTCGTATGGGCTTTGCCCTTCTTGTTAATCATTAGCTTGAACAAAAATCTTGTCCATATCAGTTATTCTGACCACTGATAAGTTGTGTGTTGTGAGTAAAGGAAACAGGGGGAAAATTACCCAGAATTTATCCCAGTAGATGATTGACAACTCTCCTGATTAAAAGATTGTTGTCTATTTTGTTTTGAGCACTCATACATAGAGAATTTTGAAGATATAATAATGATTGATTTTTGTACATTTGATTTTGTTTATCATTCACTGTTGCATTCTTTTTACAAATGAGCAGTAATAAATCCTAACATTCTCATTCATTTCTAGTGTGCAAGTGTTCTTGTAATGTATTCTTAAGTCTTTGGGGTTGGTTTTCCTTGTCAGTGTTAATATTTTACGCACAAGTCAGCTTCCAAGACTGATAACTCACCTACAGTTTTATCTATATGTATAAATATTTTAATGATTCTTTGCAGTTGATGCAATCCCTCACCGGGTCCTCCATATCTCAAAATGTGGTCATCGCCATGTCCGGCATTGCCAAGGTCTTTGTGGGGGAGATAGTGGAGGAAGGTAAGACTTCTCTGCTGTCTGCAAGGCACTGACTCTTTCAAGACACACTATTTTTTGTGCACTTTATCGTCGGAATCACAAGAAAATAGACTTATTTGGAAATAATGTATGTAAAAAAGTACTAAAGCTGTAAAATTGTCTAGTTCTCAGAATTCGATCTTCCCCGTACTAGAAGGAAAATATGCAAATGAATAGCATCATGCAAATCTGCAAGTCGTCAGTGACTATGTTCAGTACGTAGGATCATATGATGTCGTGCATCCCGCATGAGTGAATGAATTTTCGTTATTTTGAGAGTGTGTGTGTGTGTGTGTGTGTGTGTGTGTGTGTGTGTGTGTGTGTGTGTGTGTGTGTGTGTGTGTGTGTGTGTGTGTGTGTGTGTGTGTGTGTGTGTGTGTGTGTGTGCGTGAATAGTGGAGCTATGTAGAAATCTGTAATATATGGATGTAATAATCAGTAATGAATGGGCTGTCCTATAGATTTTTGAGCATTTCATGAAGTATTGGGTCTGTGCCATGGAGCACTGCCTAATTATCGCTTTATTTTATGATGCAAACGATTAGCGGTGCTTGCTTCTGTTTTCCTTAATATGTGACTGCCATCAGTACTTTCCCCACTAACTAGTAGTTGTTTTTTTTTAATATTACAAGCTGGTTAACCAATGACTTAGTCACAGAGAAGTGATACATGTTTGTAACTCAGTTGCAGCCTTCGCCCTATGATGGGGATTTCCAACCCATAACATACTGACTGTATGATGCCCTTCATACAAATTAAAAAAATATTTAAAAAAAAATCCATTTTTCAAAGAGCACCTCATCTCTAGGCTGTTGGCATAGCTGTGAACTCTTGTAAATGTTGCCTTGATTCAAGTGCAGGGGAGACCACTTTTGCCCATCCTTTTTGACTCACATGCGAAGCAAAAGTGAGTCTATGTACTGAGCCGTGTCGTCCGTCCGTCCGTCCGTCCGGGCGTCCGTCCGTCCGGGCGTCCGTCCGTCCGGGCGTCCGTAAAAAACTTAAACGTTGGATTTTTCTCGGAGACTATTAAGTCTATCAACACCAAATGTGGCATGATGGTGTATGATGACAAGGCCTCAAAAAACATACATAGTGACTTGACCTTGCTTCAAGGTCAAGGTCACAGGAGCCATAAATGTTGTCTAAAAAACAGTCATTTTTCACATTTTCCCAATTTTCTCCCACATTATTGAGAATGGCGACCTTAGCTACAAGTGGTATATAGGTCAAAGCAAGCCCTATCTTTTGATACCAGTTTGGTTGACCTTGCTTCAAGGTCAAGGTCACAGGAGCTCTTCAAAGTTGGATTGTATACATATTTTGAAGTGACCTTGACCCTGAACTATGGAAGATAACTGTTTCAAACTTAATAATTATGTGGGGCACATGTTATACTTTCATCATGAGACACATTTGGTCACATCATCAAGGTCAAGGTCATTTTGACCCTTATGAAATGTGACCAAAATGGGGTAGTGAACCACTAAAAGTGACTATATCTCATGGTAGAAAGTGCCAATAAGCACCATTGTGCTTCCTATGTCTTGAATTAACAGCTTTGTGTTGCATGACCTTGGATGACCTTGACCTTGGGTCAAGGTCACATGTATTTTGGTAGGAAAAATGTGTAAAGCATTTCTTTGTGTATGATGTCATTGGTAGGTTTAGTTGTTTGACCTTGACCTTGAAGGTCACCTGAAGGTCAAGGTCATATAAAGGTCAAGGTCAAGCATGTGAGTCGTATGGGCTTTGCCCTTCTTGTTTCCTATGTACAGATCACCTGGGGGTTGGGGCTAAGACTGGACTCTGTGTATCTCCCTGTGTGAGTCCTAAGTAACAGTCAAGTAATGAACTAGGAACATCCACACTTGACTTGCCCTCACTCTAACCCTCCCTAGCGATCTTGTTGTCAATGGCCTTGCATAGCCAGCAAAGGCTGATTGCCATAGAACTCCATCCATCCATCCATCCATCCATCCATCCATCCATCCATCCATCCATCCATCCATCCATCCATCCATCCATCCATCCATCCATCCATCCATCATTCCATCCATCCATCATCCATCCATCCATCCATCCATCATTCCATCCATCATTCCATCCATCCATCCATCCATCCATCCATCCATCCATCCATCCATCCATCCATCCATCCATCCACCCGTCCGTCCGTCCGTCCGTCCGTCCATCCATCCATCCATCCATCCATCCATCCATCCACAAAGTCAACCATCCATCCATCCATCCATCCATCCATCCATCCATCCATCCATCCATCCATCCATCCATCCATCCATCCATCCATCCATCCATCCATCCATCCATCCATCCATCCATTGTAATTCATTCATTCATTCATCCATTCCTGTGCACAGCTCTGGATGTGGAGGAGCAGTGGGGCGAGACGGGACCACTGCAGCCCAAACACCTGCGGGAGGCAGTCCGGAGGATACGGAGTCGTGGCCAGATCCCCACCACCAAGTCTCGCAAGACCCTCTTCTGATGCCCTGTGGAAAGACAGTGCTCGTACTAAATGCTGATACAGCACACTTCAACCTGATCTCCATTTCCAATTCTTCTGAGTCATCTGTGATGCTGAGTGGGTGGGGATGGAAATCTCTGCAGTCCAGGCCTGTGTGAGAAGCACCCTGAAAGACATGCTCATCATTATCATCATCAGACCCTCGACTTCTGTCATCGCTGCTGTCGCTATGGCAATTCGGATATGAATTTTGCTAACACTGTCTAATGTCCATAAGAGGTTCAGCAAGTCAGATTGTCTTCTAATACTCTACGCCCTTTGAAATCTGTCATCAGTTTTTATGAGGGACAAGTACATTCCTCAAACGAGAGAAGATGCATTCAGTATAGAGGAGGGAGTGTGGATGAGGCAGTATTTTTGTGTGACTTTTCTAGTCAAAGGTCTGGCCTCTTTCTTGTGTCTGCCTGAAAGAAGATATGCACTGTGGCATGCCAGTTTTATCACTGGGCTGCTGATGAGGAGGGAGATTGCTTGACAGTGACTGATGTATGTAACTTTCTTGGATTAAACACAAACTGTCAACCTGTTTGAAATGCTCAGTCATGTTGAATGCCTGTGAATTTTAAAAAGCATTTGAAAAGTACAATTGTGAAACCTACAGGGGAAAACCCTCTTCCACATGGTGCTGTGACCATTCCCAGATTTGAGACAAAATGGCACACTGAGTAAAAATCCTTCGTCACTCTAGCTTTGAATGGCAAAAAACTTTATCAAGAATATTTGGTCTGTGTGAAGTCAGGTAGGTTGGTGTTTCCTAGAGGCTTGTCAAGCAGCTCTGTGGCTGAGTGATCTTGGCATCTGACTGTTGCCATGACAACTGAGGAGAAGACTGTAGCCATGGCAACTGTTGCTTTCCATGCAAGGTGGTTTGGAGTCCCCACATGGAAATGAGGTTCATGTTTTACTTTTCTTCTTGTGCTTTGCTTGGTTTACTGCAATAGTTTGAAGACTGTTTTGTGATACACCTGTGTATGTTGAAGGGTTAGGTAGGAAAAATGTGTAGCTTCTAAAAATAAAAAAATCTGAGCAAGTGAATGACTTGGAAATTATGTTGGATATCTAAAAAAAAATAGATGAATGATTTGGAGTTCTTTTAATTAGTAATGGAAGATGGCTTAATGAATTTATTATTAGGGCTTCAGACAATATAAATGCAAGAATTCTACTCTTTCAGTCGATAACATAGCTTTCATTGACTTTTTTTTTTCCTTTTGTAATGAATGGCAAAGCAAGTTTAGTATCAGTATTGAAAGGAAGGTTGTTCAAGAAACAAAGCAGAAAACATTGGTTTCAAATGACCCTGAGTATTTTAAGTGGAAAGACATGAAACTACTTGCACCACTGATGTGCATGCTGTTGGCCTTGCACAGATGGAATAGGGTAGAGTTGTGCTTGGACCAATAGAGAGCTAGTTCAGGGAGACATTTCTGTACAGTATATCAGTTTGTGTGTGTGTGTGTGTGTGTGTGTGTGTGTGTGTGTGTGTGTGTGTGTGTGTGTATGTGTGAGTGTGTGTGATTGTGTGATACATTGTAAATTATAGCACCTGACTCTCTTTGTTAAGGGCAAAATAATAACATTTGATGTCTCTACTTTTGCATAGGGAGTAGAAATGAGTTGTCTCCCTTTAACCTTTGTTTTGTCATGTCGTTGATCTGCATGTTTTCTGATGTATGATGCAGCATTTTTCATCCATTGTGAAGAGAATGGTGTGTGTGTGTGTGTGTGTGTGTGTGTGTGTGTGTGTGTGTGTGTGTGTGTGTGTGTGTGTGTGTGCATATGTCATCTTGTTGGAAAGAGGATGGCTACAATTCTATCATCTGATCATCACATGTCAAACGCTTTTCCTGTGATTGCAAACTGTAAATGGGCATTAAAAAATAAAAGCTATTAGGCCTAAAGAAAAAATAGTTGTGGTTATGGTAACATGACCCCCAAAAATAGATTTGGTAGATCGGGCAGAACTTTAATAAAATTGTTCGTTGTTCCAGAACTAGTAGAAGAGACCAGATTGAACATTAATCACACTTTCTCTATTGCTGAAAATACTGATTTTAGAAACTTGAAATGTAGGTTTCCTGAGTACTAATAGGACAGGGAAGATGAAACGGAACACAGTTTGTTTATTAACGTCAGTTAACTTTTTCTTATATTTCCACAACCAAAAACAAGTATTGGGTCGGCAGAAAAAAATGGGGTATGTCGGGTTTCTATGACCATAACTTTATTTTTTCCTGATCTGATTTCAACCTTCGTACACCCATGCTTTTTGTAATTTAAAGATCCAAAGCAATCTATGAAAAAAGTTGTCAGACATACTTGTCATTTGGTTTATTTGTTTTTCTCATTCATAACCATTGCAAATTTTCTATGTGTGCTACATTTCCAAGTCAGCTTCAAAGATGTCATTGAAACATGATCTTGAAGTAAACATTCAGAAATAAAAATATATGTATATACTGAATTTTTTATGTCTGTGTGTTTTGTTGTAACTTGGTCACAACCAGCCAATGAGGTTACTGGGACATTGGGACAGGGTCAGATCATTCAGATCAACTGTTTAGAGGGGTGGGCAGAGAGAGAGAGAGAGAGAGAGAGAGAGAGAGAGAGAGGGAGAGAGAGAGAGAGAGAGAGGGAGAGAGAGAGAGACAGAGAGAGAGAGGGAGAGGGAGAGAGCGAAAAGACATGGTTAAGGTGACATGGCCACACAAAAAAAGGGTTGGATAGGTTGGCTGAAACTTATGGGTTTTTGAATTTTAAATATTAGAAGAGGCCACATTGAATACAAACTTAACATTCTTTCACTGAAAGTGCTTTTTGACTCACATGCGAAGCAAAAGTGAGTCTATGTACTCACCCGTGTCGTCCGTCCGGGCGTCCGGGCGTCCGGGCGTCCGTGAAAAACTTTAACGTTGGATTTTTCTCGGAGACTATTAAGTCTATCAACACCCAATTTGGCATGATGGTGTATGATGACAAGGCCTCAAAAAACATACATAGTGACTTGACCTTGCTTCAAGGTCAAGGTCGCAGGGGCCATAAATGTTGTCTAAAAAACAGCCATTTTTCACATTTTCCCAATTTTCTCTGAAGTTTTTGAGATTGGATACCTGACCTATATATGGTATATAGGGCAAAGTAATCCCTATCTTTTGATACCAGCTTGATTGACCTTGCTTCAAGGTCAAGGTCACAGGAGCTCTTTAAAGTTGGATTGTATACATATTTTGAAGTGACCTTGACCCTGAACTATGAAAGATAACCTTTACAAACTTCATAGCATTGTAGTACACATGTTATACTTTCATAATAGGTCACCTGTGTTGTTCGTCCGGGCGTCCAGGCGTCCGTCCGGGCGTCCGGGCAGACCGGGCGTCCGGGCGTCCTTTAATCCGTAAAAAACTTTAACGTTGGATTTTTCTCGGAGACTATTAAGTCTATCAACACCCAATTTGGCATGATAGTGTAGGATGACAAGGCGTACAAAAACATACACAGTGACTTGACCTTGCTTCAAGGTCAAGGTCACAGGAACTCTTTAAAGTTGGATTGTATACATATTTTGAAGTGACCTTGACCCTGAACTATGGAAGATAACTCTTCCAAACTTCAAAACATTGTAGTACACATGTTATACTTTCATCATGAGACACATTTGGTCACATATCATCAAGGTCAAGGTCACTTTGACCCTTATGAAATGTGACCAAAATGGGGTAGTGAACCACTAAAAGTGACCATATCTCATGGTAGAAAGTGCCAATAAGCACCATTGTGCTTCCTATGTCTTGAATTAACGGCTTTGTGTTGCGTGACCTTGGATGACCTTGACCTTGGGTCAAGGTCACATGTATTTTGGTAGGAAAAATGTGTAAAGTAGTTCTTAGTGTATGATGTCATTGCTAGGTTTGGTTGTTTGACCTTGA
>JAWQFJ010003148.1:257500-261968 GCA_034096865.1 Theodoxus fluviatilis | reverse complement strand
TGATGCCACACGACACACTGTATGATGCCACACTGACACACTGTATGATGCCACACAGACACACTGTATGATGCCACACTGACACACTGTATGATGCCACACTGACACACTGTATGATGCCACACTGACACACTGTATGATGCCACACTGACACACTGTACGATGCCACACGACACACTGTATGATGCCACACAGACACACTGTATGATGCCACACTGACACACTGTATGATGCCACACTGACACACTGTATGATGCCACACTGACACACTGTATGATGCCACACAGACACACTGTATGATGCCACACAGACACACTGTATGATGCCACACAGACACACTGTATGATGCCACACGGACACACTGTATGATGCCACACAGACACACTGTATGATGCCACACAGACACACTGTATGATGCCACACAGACACACTGTATGATGCCACACTGACACACTGTATGATGCCACACTGACACACTGTATGATGCCACACTGACACACTGTATGATGCCACACTGACACACTGTATGATGCCACACAGACACACTGTATGATGCC
Source organism: Theodoxus fluviatilis (assembly GCA_034096865.1). NCBI lineage: Eukaryota > Metazoa > Mollusca > Gastropoda > Cycloneritida > Neritidae > Theodoxus > Theodoxus fluviatilis. The sequence continues at coordinate 261,411 of JAWQFJ010003148.1, read as the reverse complement.
ACACTGACACACTGTATGATGCCACACAGACACACTGTATGATGCCACACAGACACACTGTATGATGCCACACTGACACACTGTATGATGCCACACTGACACACTGTATGATGCCACACAGACACACTGTATGATGCCACACTGACACACTGTATGATGCCACACTGACACACTGTATGATGCCACACAGACACACTGTATGATGCCACACTGACACACTGTATGATGCCACACAGACACACTGTATGATGCCACACTGACACACTGTATGATGCCACACTGACACACTGTATGATGCCACACGGACACACTGTATGATGCCACACTGACACACTGTATGATGCCACACAGACACACTGTACGATGCCACACAGACACACTGTATGATGCCACACTGACACACTGTATGATGCCACACTGACACACTGTATGATGCCACACTGACACACTGTATGATGCCACACTGACACACTGTATGATGCCACACAGACACACTGTATGATGCCACACTGACACACTGTATGATGCCACACTGACACACTGTATGATGCCACACAGACACACTGTATGATGCCACACGGACACACTGTATGATGCCACACTGACACACTGTATGATGCCACACTGACACACTGTATGATGCCACACTGACACACTGTATGATGCCACACTGACACACTGTATGATGCCACACTGACACACTGTATGATGCCACACAGACACACTGTATGATGCCACACTGACACACTGTATGATGCCACACTGACACACTGTATGATGCCACACTGACACACTGTATGATGCCACACAGACACACTGTATGATGCCACACAGACACACTGTATGATGCCACACTGACACACTGTATGATGCCACACTGACACACTGTATGATGCCACACGGACACACTGTACGATGCCACACTGACACACTGTATGATGCCACACAGACACACTGTATGATGCCACACTGACACACTGTATGATGCCACACAGACACACTGTATGATGCCACACGGACACACTGTATGATGCCACACTGACACACTCTGTATGATGCCACACAGACACACTGTATGATGCCACACAGACACACTGTATGATGCCACACTGACACACTGTATGATGCCACACTGACACACTGTATGATGCCACACAGACACACTGTATGATGCCACACGGACACACTGTACGATGCCACACTGACACACTGTATGATGCCACACGGACACACTGTATGATGCCACACAGACACACTGTATGATGCCACACTGACACACTGTATGATGCCACACAGACACACTGTATGATGCCACAAACATTGTATGATGCCACACTGACACACTGTATGATGCCACACGACACACTGTATGATGCCACACGGACACACTGTACGATGCCACACGGACACACTGTATGATGCCACACAGACACACTGTATGATGCCACACGGACACACTGTATGATGCCACACAGACACACTGTATGATGCCACACTGACACACTGTATGATGCCACACTGACACACTGTATGATGCCACACAGACACACTGTACGATGCCACACTGACACACTGTATGATGCCACACAGACACACTGTATGATGCCACACGGACACACTGTATGATGCCACACAGACACACTGTATGATGCCACACTGACACACTGTATGATGCCACACAGACACACTGTATGATGCCACACGGACACACTGTATGATGCCACACTGACACACTGTATGATGCCACACAGACACACTGTATGATGCCACACGGACACACTGTATGATGCCACACAGACACACTGTACGATGCCACACTGACACACTGTATGATGCCACACGGACACACTGTATGATGCCACACAGACACACTGTATGATGCCACACAGACACACTGTATGATGCCACACAGACACACTGTATGATGCCACACAGACACACTGTATGATGCCACACTGACACACTGTATGATGCCACACAGACACACTGTATGATGCCACACAGACACACTGTATGATGCCACACGGACACACTGTATGATGCCACACGGACACACTGTATGATGCCACACTGACACACTGTATGATGCCACACAGACACACTGTATGATGCCACACTGACACACTGTATGATGCCACACTGACACACTGTGTGATGCCACACGACACACTGTATGATGCCACACGGACACACTGTACGATGCCACACTGACACACTGTATGATGCCACACGGACACACTGTATGATGCCACACAGACACACTGTATGATGCCACACTGACACACTGTATGATGCCACACAGACACACTGTATGATGCCACACTGACACACTGTATGATGCCACACTGACACACTGTATGATGCCACACAGACACACTGTATGATGCCACACGGACACACTGTATGATGCCACACAGACACACTGTATGATGCCACACTGACACACTGTATGATGCCACACGGACACACTGTATGATGCCACACTGACACACTGTATGATGCCACACGACACACTGTATGATGCCACACTGACACACTGTATGATGCCACACTGACACACTGTATGATGCCACACGGACACACTGTATGATGCCACACGACACACTGTATGATGCCACACTGACACACTGTATGATGCCACACGGACACACTGTATGATGCCACACTGACACACTGTATGATGCCACACTGACACACTGTATGATGCCACACAGACACACTGTATGATGCCACACTGACACACTGTATGATGCCACACGGACACACTGTATGATGCCACACAGACACACTGTATGATGCCACACAGACACACTGTATGATGCCACACAGACACACTGTATGATGCCACACAGACACACTGTATGATGCCACAAACATTGTATGATGCCACACTGACACACTGTATGATGCCACACAGACACACTGTATGATGCCACACAGACACACTGTATGATGCCACACAGACACACTGTATGATGCCACACAGACACACTGTATGATGCCACACAGACACACTGTATGATGCCACACAGACACACTGTACGATGCCACACAGACACACTGTATGATGCCACACAGACACACTGTATGATGCCACACAGACACACTGTATGATGCCACACAGACACACTGTATGATGCCACACTGACACACTGTATGATGCCACACAGACACACTGTATGATGCCACACAGACACACTGTATGATGCCACACAGACACACTGTATGATGCCACACAGACACACTGTATGATGCCACACAGACACACTGTATGATGCCACACAGACACACTGTATGATGCCACACTGACACACTGTATGATGCCACACGGACACACTGTATGATGCCACACTGACACACTGTATGATGCCACACGACACACTGTATGATGCCACACGGACACACTGTATGATGCCACACAGACACACTGTATGATGCCACACAGACACACTGTATGATGCCACACAGACACACTGTATGATGCCACACAGACACACTGTATGATGCCACACTGACACACTGTATGATGCCACACAGACACACTGTATGATGCCACACTGACACACTGTATGATGCCACACAGACACACTGTATGATGCCACACTGACACACTGTATGATGCCACACGGACACACTGTATGATGCCACACTGACACACTGTATGATGCCACACTGACACACTGTATGATGCCACACTGACACACTGTATGATGCCACACTGACACACTGTATGATGCCACACTGACACACTGTATGATGCCACACTGACACACTGTATGATGCCACACGGACACACTGTATGATGCCACACTGACACACTGTATGATGCCACACTGGACACACTGTATGATGCCACACAGACACACTGTATGATGCCACAACACACTGTATGATGCCACACTGACACACTG
>JAWQFJ010003148.1:235000-247500 GCA_034096865.1 Theodoxus fluviatilis | reverse complement strand
ATTTCAGGACTCGTGCTCAGGGTGTAGAAGAGTTGAAGGGTATCATGAGAGACTTGTCCAATGCCAAAACAGCCAGCGACCTCCTGCCTCACATGGTTCCCTACATCAGCTTCCTCAACAACCTGCTCGACGACTCCAACTTCAAGATTACAACTGTCACATTGGAAATCCTGAGCTTGCTAGTGGAGAAGGTTGGCAAAAACATATCAAAGTACCTGCGCCCACTGGTATCCTTGCTCACCAAACGCATGGGAGACAACAAGATAGTCATCCGCACAGCAGTGATGCGAGTTGTTGTCAAGATGATGCAGAGCTACTCTCCCCAGCCAGTTCTTGACAAATTAGCAGAGAACCTTCAACACAAGAACTCTCGCATGCGGCAGGAGACTATTAACTTCATCATTGCAGCACTCCTGAGGTTCCCAAGCTATGAGTTTGAGCTGCCAGAGATCTGCTCCTATGTTGCACCACTACTGATTGACACAAAGCGCCATGTTCGGCATGCAGCCATGGACTGTGTGGCTGTCCTTGCACAGGCTATGGGAGCTGGACGACTGCATCCTCTGGTCACTGCTGTGGACCAGGTAGAGCTGAACTTGGATGGGGAGGGCCTGATGTCGGCTGTCCAGGCTCGCCTTGCTCGTAGGCAGCTGCCCAAGCTCAACAGTGACAACCTGGTAGAGTATGCCTTCCCCATTCCCTCCTCTGCAACCCAGCGCTCTGGAGGCAATGGCACCATCTCTGGTGCAGACATAGATTGGATTATGGCTGTTGGGTCTGGGTCTGGATCAGCACGCACAGCACGGGGCATTGAGTCTGACTATGAGTCCCTGAATTCCTCTGCAAGGTCCACTCCTGCAGTCCCAGACACCCCCACCTCCGCCCCACGGCGCTTCATGAGTGCAGGGCGAGGCCGCAACAAGCTGCCATGGGAGGAGGAGCGGGATGAGAGGATGAAGGCCTACGACACCCTTCCTGGCTCTGCACCAGTTCAGGTGAGGCCACTCATGAATGTATGCAATGAATGTGAATCTCTCTTAGTCTGAAACATTTCTATTTGTGCCTCCATTGCCAACACTATGGATACCATTTACACCATAGTGGAAGTCCAAATGTAGGGCAAAGGCCAATAGAAATAACAGGTCTTTAGGGACTGTAGAAGACCCATTGAGATAGGGAAAAGCTTACCATATTGATAAAGCAAGTGCTGACACTTGAGGTGAGGATGTAGATAACTCATGAGGCTGTGTTTAGTCTTGCCTATGCCTAGGGGAGGTAACTTTATGTGGTTATCTTTGGTCTTGCCTCTCCTGTGTGGGTCTAAAATATTGATGGATAGTTCTGGGGCAGTTATTTGTATGCTACATGAAGAGGTATATATACTTAACAAGTGTGTTTGAGTGTGTATTTGTGTTTAAAATTGTATACATGTGCATGCTTGCACACAAGCTTGTGCATGCATATGATATGCCTCTGTGCATGTACATTTTGTGTTTTTGTGTGTGCATGCATATATGCATGTGTGTGTGTGTGTGTTGTGTGTGTGTGTGTGTGTTTGCATTGTAAGTTTTAATGTGTATATGTGCATCTTTGTGTTATATGTTTGTTTGGAGTGTGTGTGTGTGTGTGTGTGTGTGTATTTGTGTGTGTGTGTGTATACACACAAGTGAAAATTCTGTGTGTTGTATGTGAGCAGTGTGTGTGTGTGTGTGTGTATGTATCATTGTATGTGTGTGTGTTGCATACAGATGTTTGCATGCACCTTGCCTATGTATATGTGAACTTCATGCTTGAAAGTGAGGTTTTAGCATTGACTACTACACTCACTACTACAAGCTTGAGGAAAGGGATTGCATGGAAGTGCTGATGTTCAACTTGAACTTCAAGTGCTTGAAACTTATCCCTTCATTGTTGACATGCTGATGAGATGCTGGGGATGTGTGAACACTGCAGGCAAACAGTGGAGGCACTGAAGGCACTGACATGCTGTGTGAGGGTTCTCCATGCTCACCTGTACACGTAACTGCATGCCTTATTTAGAGAGGCATCCAGTGTACTTTCTTACATCTGTGTGCTACTGTTGATATATAATTTTGGAAGCTTGAGTAAGTTGGTGAAAAGTTCAGTAAATGACTCAGTCTCAAGAGAGAGAGAGAGAGAGAGAGAGAGAGAGAGAGAGAGAGAGAGAGAGAGAGAGAGAGAGAGAGAGAGAGAGAGAGAGAGAGAGAGAGAGATTGACTGATTTCTTTATTGAGGGTGATGACCCATCAAATAAACACAGAAAAAACCTGATATTGTATATATACATACTTAAAACCAAAATAGTATATTTTTTAAAGGCATACTTGTACCATTTAACAAAACGAAGAATGGATGATAGCGTAATCATTACAAGTTTAAATTGAGAGAGAGAGAGAGAGAGAGAGAGAGAGAGAGAGAGAGAGAGAGAGAGAGAGAGAGAGAGAGAGAGAGGCCTTGAATTAGAACATACTGTTTATTCATGTTCATGTGTGTTTGGTAGTAACTTTGTCACAATACAGTTTGGACATTAAGCGAGACATCCAAGCTACTGATGTTGAATACCTTTTCTGGGGGTTCAAATTACTCTTCTGTGAGGGACACATTGTACAATGACAAGTTACAACTGATTAAATCACTATTATATTTAGTATGATGAGGTGTTGATCAGACCCTCCAGTTCAAGATGTGCTTCAAGGAATGCAGGCTGTTGATACAGGAATGCATGGTTTCATGCATAACATACATTCCAAGATCTTTGCAAAGGTGTCCTCCATGAGATTTACACATGAATGGAAGGCTAGACTGTGCATCAATTGCCGTGGCTCTTTGCCAAGTCTGCTGGTACTGTGTAGTCCTGTGATTCTGTCCACAAGGAATGCTAAACCCTCTGACAGAGCTATCAGCATGAATAATACATAGGGGTTTGCCCTGCTCCATTTGTGAAATACTGGTAGTATTGATCAGTCAGAAGGTGTAAGGTGGCTTTCTTATTTGTCGTGCAAGTAGTTGAAATTACCCGATGCATATCTTTACAGTTAATGCTAAATTGAAGGATTCAAGTGTTTGTAGTCTCTTTCAGTTTCATTGTAATATTTGGAATACATCTTGCATGGTTCAGTTTCCTAAATGCTCCATCATAAAAGACTGGAATTGGAATGTGAATGGGCTACCTTTGGACTGATTTGGAAATTGAGCATTAAATTTAAAAGGCAAAAATTATTAGTATGAATGGCGACAGTCCTGATTAGGGAAAAAAAAGTTGTGGTTAAGGTAACATGGCCACACACAAAAAAAGAAGAGAAAAAAGGAAGAAAGAACAGAAAATGTAGAAAATAGAGTCAGAAGGTCAGCCTGTACTTTTAAAAAGAAAAATCCAGATTGAACATCAACCAAACTTTCTTTCAATGGATATGCTTCTTTTGTAACTTAAGGCAAGACACTACTACTAGTACTAGGATTAGTGCTCATGAAATTTTAAAACATGTTGATCAACACAGATGATCAATGATTGCTTCCAGTCTGGAACCTTCCCCAGTGTTTTCAAACAAGCTTTAGTCAAGCCACTTCTGAAGAAGCAAGACCTGGATCCAAACAAGCTTAGCAATTACAGGCCGGTCTCCAACCTTTCCTTTCTTTCAAAACTGTTAGAGAAATTAGCACGTGTCCAAGTATGATCTTTTGGCTCGTTTTCAGTACGCGTACCGTGCTCACCATTCCACCGAAACAGCTCTGCTCCGTGTTCTAAACGACCTCCTTGTCGCATCTGATGATTCCAAAGTTTCCCTTCTCACGTTGTTAGATTTTAGTGCTGCGTTTGACACAATAGATCATGGAATTCTTCTCTCCCGTCTAAGACATGTTTTTGGCATTGACAACACAGCACTCTCCTTCCTGAAATCATATATCTCAGAACGTAGGCAGACTGTTTTGATCCAGGGTATTGCTTCTGATCCTGCCCCACTAAAATACGGAGTCCCACAGGGCTCGGTTCTGGGTCCTCTGCTGTTTCTACTGTACACCCAACCACTTCCCAACATAATTGACAGTCATTCATTCTCTCACAGTGAATTTGCTGATGACACGCAACTCTACAACTCCACTCATCCCAGTCAAATCCAACCTCTTCTCTAGAGCTGCAAACTTGCGAACTTTGTATTTCTGATGTGAAACAGTGGATGACCCAGAACAAACTCAAACTTAATGATTCAAAGACCGAAGCTCTCCTGGTTGGCGGTAGAGGCGAATTCGATCAGGCCCTGAAACTAACCATAGGTCAGAGTGAGATAGAATTCTCAAAGTCTGTTAGAAACTTAGGTGTCATGTTTGATGATGATCTTTCTATGAGAGTTCATGTGAACAAAGTTTGCCAGTTAGCTTACTACGAGTTAAGGAAAATTAGCACTATTTGTCACTATCTTTCACAACAGGCCACTCTAACCCTTGTCACTTCCCTTGTTCTGTCCCGTCTTGATTATGGAAATTCTCTTCTTGCCGGCATTTTCCTGACACTCTGCTAAACAAACTGCAAAAAGTTAAAAAAAAACACTGCTGTTTGATTAGTTTTTAGATGTCCCAAGAGAACTCCCCCATCCAAACTCCTTCATGTACTGCATTGGCTCCCCGTTGCTCAGAGGATAGAGTATAAGCTAACCACTATGTGTTTCAACTTCTTCAATCAAACTGCACCACACACACTCAAAGAAATTCTCACTGTCTTCACCCCCGCTAGAAATAACTGTTCAGCTGCAGACACCAAAACGTTAAATGTCCCCCATCGCAAAAAGAAAACCCAAGTACAGCGAGCTTTTTTATACACCGGCCCTGTAACGTGGAATAGCCTACCTTTCCCTGTCCGTCACTCTGATTCCATGTCCCAGTTCAAAACCTCCCTTAAGACACACCTGTTCCAGTCAGTCTTTCCTGACGAGCAGTGAGGTGCTTCACAAAGCGCCTCTTTTATGTTTCGTGTTTTGTTTATTGCCTGCTATGTTAATGAATTGAATTGTATTTTACTTTTCTCTTATTTCAACTGTACAGTGTGTTGAAATGCTTTGTATGAGTGTGGACTTTTCATTGTAAATGCCATGAGCTTGCCTATTACTAGTATTAGGGAAGGTATGTGCATACAAATAATCTGTAAATTATTATTATTATTTCAATCTATCAGTGCCTTTAGACAGGAAATTGTAGAGGAATTCACATTGCTGTGAATCAGTGAAGCAGACGGAGAGGGATGGTCAGGCCTTGAATGGATGAAACATCAACCTCATTTAGCCCATCTCTTCTCTTGATTGGATGGATGCCTCTGTTGAAATCAATGCCATGCCACACCTCTATAGGTGTTGATGTTTCTGTTGCCTCTGCTCTTGGAGAGGTGGGAAGGGCAGAAGTGATCCAATTCTACAGGAAAGGAAGGATGGGAGGAACATAGGAAGGAAGAAGGAACGTGTCTGGTGGAGAGACCCAGGGTAGAGGAATGGCCCTGCAGGGCGGTCCATTATTGATGAAGGCTGTTGACTCTGGGTGTGCACAGTGGAATGGGAATGCTGTGACCAGAGCAGAACCCTTGATTGATTGAAGGGTCATTTCACCTGGTGCTAAATAGACGGCAGCAGTGCTGGCAGGGTTGATAAAGACTTCTTTCTTTGACTGGCTTTTGGGTGGGCCTTCTGGCTGGCTGGCTGGTAGACGCTGGAAGATTATGTCCTAGTGTATGCTGGCTCAAGACTGCTTGCCTGCTTTATCTGGCCAATTACCTTGTCATTTTTGCCTTGCATGCCTCCCCTGGGAAAGGATTTCTCTATGTCTGCAACTCTGCCTGTCAACTCTCCTCTAGATTTTTGAGTTTCCTGGATTATATGCCAGTTTGTTACTGTCAAATCTTGTTTGGATTGTTATTCATGGGTCATTTCTAGATTCAATACTAATAGAGACAGCTTTTGAAGACAGAGTTATGTTCTGGGACTGTTGAGTTGCTTATCATTATGTGACAAAGTTGAAACTGAACTTTGGTGTGTGTGTGTGTGTGTGTGGGCGCGTGCGCACGCGTGTGTGTATGTGAGTGTACATGCATGTGTGTGTGTTCATAGTGCCTGCATGCATGTGTTTGTGTTGATGGGTGAGTGTGTGTGTGTGTGTGTTTGTGTGTGTGTGTGTGTGTGTGTGTGTGTGTGTGTGTGTGTGTGTGTGTGTGTGCACAGTTATATGTCTGTGTGTGTCTCCATCTGTCCATCCACCCATCTGTCCATCTCATCTGTCTGTCCTACCAGCTATCTGGCTCTGTCAGTTAGTCAGTCATTTGGATGGTCCATCTGTCAATCTGTCTGTGTGAATTCAAAGAGATTTTGCCCTGAAGGAGATACAAGTTTTCCTCTCATAAGTTCAAATTATAAGTTGGTCTTTCATTGACCCAGCCAAGATCAGGTATGAGACTAGAAGTTTTGCACTTGTTGAGGCTTGCAGGAGTTTTCCCAAGCAATGCATAGATGAAACTTGTTGTTGTCGTCGTCAGTCCCACATCATTGTGACTTATTCCTGTATATCCATCATCTGATACTTGTGCTGGGGAAGCGTATGGCAGCATCAACTTGTATATAGTAAGCAGTGAATACTGAATGCCTTGTATGAGTTGTCCTCCTTTCATTAAAACAGAAAAGCTGAACATGTCCCTGACGGACAATGTGAATACATCACCCCCACATGAGCATACACATGCAAACATACACATACACCTTTTCACTCATGCATATATATACGAATAAACAGACACACACAAATGCATATATGCATTAATGCACACTTGCATGCATGCATGTACACATCCACATGCACACTCACACGCATGCACGCACACACACACGTACACACACACTCGCTCATTCACAACCGCACACACAAGTTCAGATGTACATGAATTGCACACATATTCATGTGCATATGAATTTGTATACGTATATATACAAAAGTACACTCGTAATATCACACACACACACACACACACACACACACACACACACACGTGTACACACACACACACACACGCACGCATTTATATACACATATACAGCATGTGGACCCATGGATGGATGGATGGATGAATGAATGGATGGATGGAGTTTTACAGCCTATCACAGTATCAGCCTTTGTAGGCTATGTAAAGCCATTGAGCATGATAATCACTAGAACAGCCCCGGCGAAACGGTCTGGAATCTTTCCAGAACAATTCTAGAAATGTTCCAGAATATTCTAGAATATGACTTCTGGAACCAAAGTCCAAGATTCTGGAATAATGACAGAAGGTTAAATGAGAATTCAAGGGAATATTCTAGAATATATTCTAGAATATTCTAGAATATATTCTAGAATATTCTAGAATGGTAATGAATGATCTTGAATCTTTACAGACGAAGAAGGAAACACAGTTCTAGAATAATTCTGGAATTATTCCAGATTATTCTGGGATGTTATTCCAGAATATTCTAGAATACTGACAGATAATTCTGGAACAATTCAAGATGAAATTCCAGAAAACTGACTGCACATTCTGGAACAATTCAAGAACAATAATATTATTGAGAAGAATAAAGGTAATAGAGTATTTTGGAATTGTTTAGCAACAACATTCAAACAGAATATTTAGTTAAGAAACAACAAACCAATATCTGTAAAATGTAGATTTTTTAATAGTATAATAGTAATACAGATATTGAAATGGTACATAATGATGATCACTGCATACATAAAGCAAGAATTGCTTACCATGTGTGTATTTCTGAAAAGATTACAATTGCAGATTACATTTACAATAATGATGGAATTCTTTTTTTATACATATAAATAAATCATGATTAACTATTCACAAGTCTTCAGTGGAGTGTCAATGGTTGAGGAAACAAAAAAAATAAAACAAAGTAATATAAAAAAAATGCATATATATATTATATTTAAGCAAAAGCTTAGAAAATGTTTATGAGACAAATAGAAATAGGGCAAATTTCCCGTATCAAATCTGATTCCTGCTTGCAAACATACAACACTTAGATGGCCTAATTCCTATGACATTATAGCTGAGCTTCAGATAACATTCAGTTCAAATGTCAACTGCCTCGGAGTAATCTCCTCTGAAACACTGTGAAGGAGCTAAAACAAGACAGTTTTGATGCTGGTATCCAGCTAGAAAAGGTGGTATATGAATTTCATGTACTTAGTTTGATGGTGTTTGAAACAACTGCACACATCAGATGATATCTGAATCACCAATTAAATTCCATCCAACTGATTTTATCAATCAAATCCCATTCATAATTGTACCTCATACCTTACAATTCTTGTGAGCAGTGAAGAAAGTTATTGGGGACCTAATTGTAGATGCAGGTACCGCCACAGAGAAAGGAATCTCTCTCGATATTGCCTTGGGGAACTTAGTCTCGAAAAGCCACTTTTTCTGTCACCAAAAATCTTGCTTCTCATGCAACTTGCAAGCGAAGCACACCCATTGCGATGCAGAGACCGATGAAAGTTTCATCTCGGAAACTGTCACAGGCGCCCATTTGGAACTGGCAGTCCAGGCAGGAGGTGGATTCTTCTGTCTCTCTCTCTCTCAGCGTCCGAGGGGATGTCAATCTTCACTCCTTGAGCGCGTCGAAAGGCGTGTCGCATACGAGAACGAAAACCTCTCACTCTCGGATCAGGATCCATCTGCACGTGTCGTGTGGCTGTTTATGTCCTCCATCATGTTCAATGTTGGCATCTGGGAATCCGTTGAACAGCGGGACTTCGGTCGCCATCACAGTGCTCCTGCAGCCTCAGGACGACTCCACGGGCACCGCGACAGTCCTGTGAAGCACTGGGCGAATACTCGAGCTCGAGTCGGCGAATGATTCATTTTAGAGATGTACCGCTTGAATTTCAAAGTCCACCCTGACCAAGCTTTTCCGTTCGTGCAGAGATTCGATCTCCATTTTCCGTCTTGAACTGCCCCAGTGACACTGACAGTCTCATTCAAAATCAGAATCAGAATCAATGTCGCTTCCTTCGCTCTCATCCGATGCGGAGTGGCCATGACGCGAAAAAAGACAGAACGTCAGTCGAAATCTCGACAAAAATCGCCACAACAGAGCTAAAACTTGTCCGATTTAGATCAAACTTGCACAAGTTTGTAAATGCGCGGTCTCTCTGCTTCCCAGCAGGCATTGCGATAAGTCGGCCACTTCCGTTTGCTGTTTGCTATTTTTAGATCTTGACGTAAACAACGCGAGGGTACAAAGTACGTCGCTCCCTAACCGAAGCGCATGGGTTATATGAACATCAACATCAAATTTACATTCATGTATGTTGACACTAAATCTTATATTCTGTGTGTGATCACTAAAGTGTCTTGCGTGTGTGTTAAAATGCTTTGTTGTTCACTTCTCTCTTTTTTTTTAGAACTCGAACTCGAACATTTTAATTTTTATTGGATGAGAGTGATAGAGAAAGAGAGAGAGAGAGAGAGAGAGAGAGAGAGAGAGAGAGAGAGAGAGAGAGAGAGAGAGAGCGAGAGAGAGAGAGCTCTAGAATGCCTTATAATGTCATATTCTAAAGTTTTTTTACGTCACGTATTACATCATTTTTGTGTTTCTACATTGTTCACTGAAGAAGGGCGTGTGCCCGAAAGTCTTTGATTTTGGTGTTAGTCGTGTTTTTTTCTTATTTATTATATTTTTTAATATCATTTTATTTACAATTTTATAGAATATTCTTTGAATGGTCTTGTTCTAGAATAATATTCTAAGAAAAAGTAATGTTCTAGAATATTCTAGAATTATTCTGGAATTAAAGAATTCTAGAATAATTTCATCAAATTTATTCCAGAACATTCTAGAATGTTCTAGAATGTTCTAGAATTTTGGAAATTTCTAGAATGTCATTTCGCCGGGGAGTCTAGAGTAAACGCAAATCACGTCATGGTATCCCTAGTTAATCGCCTCTTACGAATCGCGTAGGGAGATGCGGTGGGTCAATTTTTACCCCGAACCCACAGGGGGGACACATGCACTTGTATACATGCACACATTGTAAAATGCTGAATACTGAATCTTTGCCATCGTATCTATGCATATTCATGCTGATGCAGGCGCGCATGGACGCGCGGACATGCACACACACACACACACACACACACACACACACACACACACACACACACACACACACAAAACTGAGTGGTGTATGTAAAAAAAATGGCAATACATTTAATGGGCTTAAAACTGATTCTCATGTACATGTATTAGGAATCCTTGTACAGTATAGACCGGATGTATAAAACACCGAATGTATGAAAGTCTGGATGTATGGAAGGGGCAGGCAGGGTCCCGGCAGAAGCTACTCTTTGTTATTACTTAGAATTTCCGGTTGTATGAAAATCGGATGTATAAAAGTCCGGTTGTATGAAAGCAAATCTCTGGTCCCGAGCAGCACAAATGTGTTGTTGCAAGACCGGTTGTAAGAACACGAAAGTAGACCCAAGTCACCAAAGTGTGGTGAGAGTAATTTTCCTTCCATAGCGACTTGAACTTGCAAATTGGCGGACCCGCACAGCAAAGCGAAAGTTACAGGCAAACGTAGAGTGTTGACATTGTCTGAGCGTCTTAAAATCTTAAAGGCAGGAGAGGATAGTCCACACAAATCCCGAACACAGATGGCCTTTGATTTAGGGGGTTAATCCTCGGAATCCACCGGAATCCACAGGAATCAACCGGAATCAACCGGAATCAAGCGTGGATTCCGTGGATTTCGGTAAATAAAGAATTAAATACCCAAATCCGCCAATTTTGGTATTTATTTACCGGAATACAGTGGATTTCGGTATTTACAATCTATACATCGAAATCCGAGGATTTCGGTATTTAAAAAAGATCATATTTCCGAAATCCAAATGGATTTCGTGGCGATTTCGGACATTAATTCTTTATTTCCTGAAATCCACATATTTACCGAAAATGCAATTGTTACAGTTGCTGAAACTTCAAATATCTACAGTTGAGTAAAATGTGTGTGTGTGTGTGTGTGTGTGTGTGTGTGTGTGTGTGTGTGTGTGTGTGTGTGTGTGTGTGTGTGTATGTGTGTGCGTGCGTGTGTGTGTGTTTGTGTGTGTGTGTGTGTGTATGTGTGTGTGTGTGTGAGTGAATGGGTTAATGACTGTGTGTGTGTGTGTGTGTGTGTATGTATGTATGTATGTATGTGTGTGTGTGTGTGTGTGTGTGTGTGTGTGTGTGTGTGTGTGTGTGTGAAGACAAGCGTCAGCCAATCTTTTTTGGCAAATACGCGAATCCGAGATGCCTCGAACACGTCAAGAAAGGTTTTTCTGTGCAATATGACAGCAACGCATCTGCTTGGATGACAAACGAAATCTTCGAACCCTGGCTAATTCAGTTTGACAGAGACATGGAAAGGCAAAATAGGAAGATTCTACTCGTGATGGACAACTGTTCCAGTCACAAATTGCCTGATCTCCGTGCAGTCGAGGTACTGTTCCTTCCGCCAAATGCGACATCGAAACTTCAGCCCCTTGATGCGGGCATCATTCACAATTTCAAAGTGAAGTACAGGAGGTCCATGTGTTTGAACCAACTCGCCTGCACTGAGGGCGGAGGAGGTACCTACCAGCCAACTCTTCTTGATGCCATACACATAACGACCCAGTCATTGGAAAAGGTCACTACAGACACCATTGCTTTCGCAACGCTGGCTTCCGTCATTCCTTAGATGACCAGACAACATCAGATTCAGAACCCTGCCTTGAGAAAGACCTGCAGGAAGTGGAGCCGCTCCTTTCTCGCCTGTTTCAGGAGTGGAACGTCCCCCCCTCTGATTACTTCATTGTCGATGAGGAAGTGCTCACCGAGGATCCATCAGCTGCACCGGATGTAGCAGCAGAACCGTGCACTTCCAGAATCCCAGATTCCGGTGCATCTTCAGAGGAAGAAGACGAAGAAATGCCCCAGGTGTCATCAAGAGAGGCTATGGCGTCCGCAACGGTCATAAGCAACTTTTGTATGCTGACAGGAAAAACGGAACTGATCAAGTGCTTCAATGGGTCCAAAGAGATGCTCTTACGCCACATTGAGGATTCCAAAAAACAGACACGTGTTTCAGATTTTTTTTAAGAGACAGTGGCATTGGAAGAGAGGAAGAAGGAAGTTCCGTGGGAGGAGAGGGAGGAGGAAGTGGCATGGGAGGAGGAGGAGGAAGTGGTATGGGAGGAGGAAGTGGCGGGAGTGGAAGGGGAGGAGGAAGTGCCCTGGGAGGAGAGGAAGGAGGAAGTGCCCTTGGAGGAGAGGAAGAAGAAAGTGCCCTGGGAGGAGAGGAAGAAGAAAGTGCCCTGGGAGGAGAGGAAGAAGGAAGTGCCCTGGGAGGAGAAGAAGGAAGAAGTGGCCTGGGAGGAGAGGAAGGAAGTGGCCTGGGAGGAGAGGAAGGAGGAAGTGCCCTGGGAGGAGAGG
>JAWQFJ010003148.1:202500-230000 GCA_034096865.1 Theodoxus fluviatilis | reverse complement strand
ATGTATGTGTCTCTCCTCAGGAGTCGATGTTACTAGCCCCAGCCAAGAAGAGTATTGATATTTTTAATGGCTGATATGACCAACTTTGTGCTATAGGTTGCAGTAATGTATGCCTAGACAATGTTGAACAAGAAACATTAGCAACTAAATATGTAAGAATCAGATTTGAAGAGTGCAAGGTAGATGTGAACACCTTCCAGCTCAGTCCTGCTTTGGTATTAAGACCTAATCCAAGTCAGCAGTAGTCGTTAAGGTGATCTTTGTGGGTCAAGAGTGTTGTTTACAGAAAGTCTTTGTCATTATTCATGGCTTGAACTTGAAGGAAATGACATGATCTACACCTTCATACTCTCTTTCTTAGGTTGTGCTTGTTGAAGTTAAGTGGAAACATTGTCTCACATTGTGTTTTTATGACTTTGAAAATGTTGTAGGTCCAAAAATAAAACTTTACTGGTTCTGTTGTTTATACTGAATGCAAATGTGTATCTGCCAAATTTTAATATGACTTTTCAATTGATTTGTCTGAAAATAAATCGAATAACTGCCTATAGCTATAGTAGAAAACATCTGTGATTTGTGTGTGTGTGGTCATTTTCTGCCTTTTTAACCCATTGTAAATGTGACTGATACATCAGACATGAAGCATAACGTGAGGTCTTTTCCACTTCATGTGGAATTTCTTTATGAGTGGATTTGAGCAGGTGGTTTCATCCTGCACTGTGGCACTCTTGGTAGGACTTAGATGGATTCCTATGAAGGTCTCTTGACAGATCAAGTATGTTTTGGGTTGGATTGTTGACTTTCTGGTCAACAAGGATGAAGATATTTTGACACAAATGTATGCATGGATACACACACCTGAATACTTTCAGAGAAATGCAGACTTATTCACAGTAACTTGTTTTTGACACAAATAAATTATTTCTACACTTATTAAACTTCTTTGCAGGTATGTAAAATTGAAAACATCCAAAGATATTGCTGGTTTTCCAAGCAGTCATTTTGGGTTCACATCTGGTTTTGTGTGGTAAAATCTTACAGGTATGAGGTAAAAGTAGTTTTTATCTTTCTGTTTCTGTTTATCAGTAGAGTTGGCCACCAGTAGGATGTGCACTTGGGCTAAATTGATGAGCTCAATGGCTTTTGCACTAGGGACACAAGAACTCTGTCACTTGGGGTGAAGCAGAAGCTACTGTTAGTTTTGGTGGAGTAGGCCACTGTCAGTTTTGGGGAAGTAGAGGCCACTGTCAGTTTTGGGGAAGTAGAGGCCACTGTCATTTTAGGGGAAGCAGAGGCCACTGTCATTTTAGGGGAAGTAGAGGCCTCTGTGACTTTTGGCGCAGCAGAAGCCACTGCCACGTATGAGGAAGCAGAGACCACTGTCATTTTGGGGCAGCAGAGGCCACTGTCAGTTTAGGGGAAGTAGAGGCCACTGTCACTTTTGGGGAAGTATAGGCCACTGTCAGATTTGGGGAAGTAGAGGCCACTGGCACTTATGGGGAAGTAGAGGCCACTGTCACTTTTGGGGCAGTAGAGACCAGAGTCACTTTTGGAGGAAGAGGAGGCCGCTGTCAGTTTTGGGGCAGCATAGGCCACTGTCACTTTTGGGGAAGTATAGGCCACTGTCAGTTTTGGGGCAGTAGAGGCCACTGTCAGTTTTGGGGCAGTAGAGGCCACTGTCAGATTTGGGGAAGTAGAGGCCACTGTAAGTTTTGGGGAAGTAGAGGCCACTGTCAGTTTTGGAGCAGCAGAGGCCACTGTCAGTTTTGGGGAAGTATAGGCCACTGTCAGTTTTGGGTAGGTAGAGGCCACTGTCAGTTTTGGGGCAGTAGAGGCCACTGTCACTTTTGGAGAAGTAGAGGCCACTGTCAGTTTTGGGGAAGTAGAGGCCACTGTCAGTTTTGGGGAAGTAGAGGCCACTGTCAGTTTTGGGGAAGTAGAGGCCACTGTCACTTATGGGGAAGTAGAGGCCACTGGCACTTTTGGGGAAGTAGAGGCCACTGTCAGTTTTGGAGGAGTAGAGGCCACTATCAGTTTTGGGGCAGTAGAGGCCACTGTCACTTTTGGAGAAGTAGAGGCCACTGTCAGTTTTGGAGAAGTAGAGTCCACTGTCACTTATGGAGAAGTAGAGGCCACTGGCACTTTTGGGCGAAGAGGAGGCCACTGTCAGTTTTGAGGAAGTATAGGCCACTGTCACTTATGGGGAAGTAGAGGCCACTGTCAGTTTTGGGGAAGTAGAGGCCACTGTCACTTATGGGGAAGTAGAGGCCACTGTCACTTATGGGGAAGTATAGGCCACTGTCAGTTTTGGGGAAGTAGAGGCCACTGTCACTTTTGGGGAAGTAGAGGCCACTGTCACTATTGAAGAAGTATAGGCCACTGTCACTTTTGGGGAAGTAGAGGCCACTGTCACTTTTGGGCGAAGAGGAGGCCACTGTCACTTATGGGGAAGTAGAGGCCACTGGCACGTTTGGGGAAGTATAGGCCACTGTCAGTATTGGAGAAGTGGAGGCCACTGTCACTTATGGGGAAGTAGAGGCCACTGTCAGTTTTGGGGAAGTAGAGGCCACTGTCAGTTTTGGGGAAGTAGAGGCCACTGTCAGTTTTGGGGAAGTAGAGGCCACTGGCACTTTTGGGGAAGTATAGGCCACTGTCAGTTTTGGAGAAGTAGAGGCCACTGTCACTTATAGGGAAGTAGAGGCCACTGGCACTTTTGGAGAAGTATAGGCCACTGTCAGTTTTGGAGAAGTAGAGGCCACTGTCAGTTTGGGGAAAGTATAGGCCACTGTCACTTATGGGGAAGTATAGGCCACTGTCAGTTTTGGGGCAGTAGAGGCCACTGTCAGTTTTGGGGAGGTAGAGGCCACTGTCAGTTTTGGGGAAGTAGAGGCCTCTGTCACTTTTGAAGCAGTAGAGACCAGAGTCACTTTTGGGGGAAGAGGAGGCCACTGTCAGTTTTGGGGCAGCAGAGGCCACTGTCAGTTTTGAGGATGTAGAGGCCACTGACACCTTTGGGGAAGTATAGGCCACTGTCAGTTTTGGGGATGTAGAGGCCACTGACACCTTTGGGGAAGTATAGGCCACTGTCAGTTTTGGGAAGTTGAGGCCACTGGCACCTTTGGGGAAGTATAGGCCACTGTCAGATTTGGGGAAGTAGAGGCCACTAGCACTTATGGGGAAGTAGAGGCCATTGACAGTTTTGGGGCAGTAGAGACCAGAGTAACTTTTGGGGGAAGAGGAGGCCACAGTCAGTTTTGGGGCAGCAGAGCCCATTGTCAGTTTTGGGGAAGTAAAAGCCACTGGCACTTTTGGGGAAGTAGAGTCCTGTGTCAGTTTTGGGGAAGTAGAGTCCACTGTCACTTATGGGGCAGTAGAGACCACTGTCACTTTTGGGGAGGTAGAAGCCACTGTCAGTTTTGGGGCAGTAGAGGCCACTGTCACTTATGGGGAAGTAGAGGCCACTGTCACTTATGGGGAAGTATAGGCCACTGTCAGTTTTGGGGAAGTAGAGGCCACTGTCACTTTTATGGAAGTAGAGGCCACTGTCACTTTTGAAGAAGTATAGGCCACTGTCAGTTTTGGGGAAGTAGAGGCCACTGTCACTTTTGGGGGAAGAGGAGGCCACTGTCACTTATGGGGAAGTAGAGGCCACTGGCACTTTTGGGGAAGTATAGGCCACTGTCAGTTTTGGGGAAGTAGAGGCCACTGTCACTTATGGGGAAGTAGAGGCCACTGTCAGTTTTGGGGAAGTAGAGGCCACTGTCAGTTTTGGGGAAGTAGAGGCCACTGTCAGTTTTGGGGAAGTAGAGGCCACTGTCAGTTTTGGGGAAGTATAGGCCACTGTCAGTTTTGGAAAAGTAGAGCACTGTCACTTATGGGGAAGTAGAGGCCACTGTCAGTTTTGTCGAAGTATAGGCCACTGTCAGTTTTGGAGAAGTAGAGGCCACTGTCAGTTTGGGGGAAGTAGAGGCCACTGTCACTTATGGGGAAGTAGAGGCCACTGTCAATTTTGGGGAAGTAGAGGCCACTGTCAGTTTTGGGGAAGTAGAGGCCACTGTCAGTTTTGGGGAAGTAGAGGCCACTGTCACTTTTGGGGCAGTAGAGGCCACTGTCAGTTTTGGGGGAAGAGGAGGCCACTGTCAGTTTTGGGGCAGCAGAGGCCACTGTCAGTTTTGGGGATGTAGAGGCCACTGACACCTTTGGGGAAGTATAGGCCACTGTCAGTTTTTGGAAGTTGAGGCCACTGGCACTTTTGGGGAAGTATAGGCCACTGTCAGATTTGGGGAAGTAGAGGCCACTGTCACTTTTGGGGAAGTAGAGGCCACTGACAGTTTTGGGGCAGTAGAGACCAGAGTCACTTTTGGGTGAAGAGGAGGCCACTGTCAGTTTTGGGGCAGCAGAGCCCATTGTCAGATTTGTTGAAGTAAAAGCCACTGGCACTTTTGGGGAAGTAGAGTCCACTGTCACTTTTGGGGAGGTAGAGGCCACTGTCACTCATGTGGAAGTCGAGTCCACTGTCACTTATGGGGCAGTAGAGGCCACTGTCACTTATGGGGCAGTAGAGGCCACTGTCACTTTTGGGGAGGTAGAAGCCACTGTCATTTATGGGGCAGTAGAGGCCACTGTCACTTATGGGGCAGTAGAGGCCACTGTCACTTTTGGGGAGGTAGAGGCCACTGTCACTTTTGGGGAGGTAGAGGCCACTGTCACTCATGTGGAAGTAGAGTCCACTGTCACTTATGGGGCAGTAGAGGCCACTGTCACTTATGGGGCAGTAGAGGCCACTGTCACTTTTGGGGAGGTAGAAGCCACTGTCATTTATGGGGCAGTAGAGGCCACTGTCACTTATGGGGCAGTAGAGGCCACTGTCACTTTTGGGGAGGTAGAGGCCACTGTCACTTTTGGGGAGGTAGAGGCCACTGTCACTCATGTGGAAGTAGAGTCCACTGTCACTTATGGGGCAGTAGAGGCCACTGTCACTTATGGGGCAGTAGAGGCCACTGTCACTTTTGGGGAGGTAGAAGCCACTGTCATTTATGGGGCAGTAGAGGCCACTGTCACTTATGGGGCAGTAGAGGCCACTGTCACTTTTGGGGCAGTAGAGGCCACTGTCACTCATGTGGAAGTAGAGGCCACTGTCACTTTTGGGGAGGTAGAGGCCACTGTCACTTTTGGGGAGGTAGAGGCCACTGTCACTCATGTGGAAGTAGAGTCCACTGTCACTTATGGGGCAGTAGAGGCCACTGTCACTTATGGGGCAGTAGAGGCCACTGTCACTTTTGGGGAGGTAGAAGCCACTGTCATTTATGGGGCAGTAGAGGCCACTGTCACTTATGGGGCAGTAGAGGTCACTGTCACTTTTGGGGCAGTAGAGGCCACTGTCACTCATGTGGAAGTAGAGGCCACTGTCAGTTTTGGGGCAGCAGAGCCCATTGTCAGATTTGTTGAAGTAAAAGCCACTGGCACTTTTGGGGAAGTAGAGTCCACTGTCACTTTTGGGGAGGTAGAGGCCACTGTCACTCATGTGGAAGTAGAGTCCACTGTCACTTATGGGGCAGTAGAGGCCACTGTCACTTATGGGGCAGTAGAGGCCACTGTCACTTTTGGGGAGGTAGAGGCCACTGTCACTTTTGGAGAGGTAGAGGCCACTGTCACTCATGTGGAAGTAGAGTCCACTGTCACTTATGGGGCAGTAGAGGCCACTGTCACTTATGGGGCAGTAGAGGCCACTGTCACTTTTGGGGAGGTAGAAGCCACTGTCATTAATGGGGCAGTAGAGGCCACTGTCACTTATGGGGCAGTAGAGGCCACTGTCACTTTTGGGGAGGTAGAGGCCACTGTCACTTTTGGGGCAGTAGAGGCCACTGTCACTCATGTGGAAGTAGAGGCCACTGTCACTTATGGGAAAGTATAGGCCACTGTCAGTTTTGGGGCAGAAGAGGTCACTGTCACTTTTAGAGGAAGTAGAAGCCACTGTCAATTTAGGGGAAGCAGAGGCCACTGCCCACATGCTTCACCTTTGCCTTTTCTCTTCAAACTCTCAGCAAGCACTATGCCCACCAATATTTTGTAGTGTATATTTGTTGTGGTCTCTTGTTGCTTGAAACCACAATAATGCTTTTTGCTTTTCAGGGTCCTACAGCCAGTTGCATCAACAGAAGAAGCTGAGAACTAAACAGCAAGGAATCACCAGCAGATCATTCAGTTTTGGTGCTGGAGAATCAGGTGAGAATTCAGAAACTATGTGTGTGTGTGTGTGTGTGTTGTGTGTGTGTGTGTGTGTGTGTTGTGTGTGTTGTGTGTGTGTGTGTGTTGTGTGTGTGTGTGTGTGTGTGTGTGTGTGTGTGAGAGAGAGAGAGAGAGAGAGAGAGAGAGAGAGAGAGAGAGAGAGAGAGAGGAGGTGGGTGGGTGGATGGGTGGATGGGCAGGCAGAGAGGGAGAGAGGTCACATGTACATATAATTAGGTTTTTGATTTGAGGCATTCAACAAGGGTTTTAGGCCGCGAATGTGTTGAGTATGGGAGCAGTTATTACAGTGGGTGCATTTGTGTGCACTCAACCCTGAAGATCAAGCAAACTACAGACACATACCTGCTGCAATTTCCATCATCTCATGGGAAGTAACTCTGGAGAGACTAGGGAAAGAATTGATTTCTTTTCTCCACCCTTGAAGGTTAGATTGATGTAGAGAAAAGAAAAGGGATAGAGAGTGGGGGAAGGCATTTAAAATTGCTTCGGATTTTCACATCAGGTCAAATTATGTTCGTCAACTGATGGGTCTGAAAGTGCTTTTATGGATTTGATCTGCTGATTCTTGTTTCAGTGTGCAGATTGTGATCTTTGAAAGTAGTACTTTTGATAGGGAATTGTACATATCTGCTGCCTGGCTGGTGCATTCACTGTTAGAAATAGACACTGTAATGTGTGTTGAGGATGGTAATATTTTGGTCTTTCATGTGATATGATGTCTGTGTTTCAAAGTAGAATTGTAACAATTGCACTGGAGCCAAGGTAGTTGATAAATAAAATTTGAAAGCTTCCTCTTTTTCTCCAAGTCTTCCAGAATCAGCATGCTATTTTAAAACATGAAACAAAATGTTGTATCCCAAACAGAAGGCATGCAGGAGTCTGTCCCTGAAATCAATTTAATCCATCCATCCATCAAATCAAACCATTGAACAATCGGCATAGTCTCGTTGTGACATCACATCTCCCAGTGGGTGGAAGGAAACCACAGCTTATTGATTTTCCATTGTATAAATATGAGGTAATGATTTTTTGACAGCATTCATGTTGACTGCCCTGAAACACTACTGTATTTATCCAGGGATCCCCCCCCCCTCCCTTCCCAGTTCTATAAATGTGGATCTAAGTGAGGTAAGCAGTAGGTCTGTAGCTTTCCCTTGCCGACAGACAGGTTTACCAGTCACCAGGGACGAAGTATGCTATGGTAGATAGGCAGTGTTGTCTGCAGTGACCAAGTGACTGCACTGTGCTTGCTGTGCTGCCCTTGATCAAACAATGGATGATGACTGAGGGGCAGTGACCTAAATGATGTCTCCCTGCATTGATCTGTCTTGGAAGTGTTTACCCTCGGGCTGTCTCTAGTTCGTAGGAAACCAAAGTGGACAAACCAGAGATTGAAATAGCCATGGCTGCTGTAGAGAAACTGTAAGGGAAACATAATCTGCAGGTGGATTCGCATTGCATTTCAGCAGTCGAGGGGAAAAAAATGGGTAAATCACAGGTGATGAGGGAAATAGTCTGTTTATTTAAATTTTTAAAATATTAACTTGAATGTAATGTTTTATATTATATATGTATTGCCTTTGTAGAGAACCTGGAGTTCTTGGTTCATATTACTAGAGAATGACAGTGAATAGAATTTGTGTGCTGATGTTGTCTGATAAATTGAGTGGATCTTTTGAAGGATTTTAGGACTAGTGACAGAAGTGAATGCAAGTTAAAATATTATTATTAATCATATGTATGTTGGGAATGAAGGTAGCACCTATATTGCAGCAAAGAGACATGTATGGACTCTTTCTTTTGCTATTAAAAGTATTATTTAAAATTTCATTTGGTGAATGTTGAATATACTCCACTTAAATCTGTGCAGTTATCGGGGCTAATACCAAAGGAAGTATTTGAATTGAAAACAATATTTAACTTATGTACAGTTCATCTTTACCTTAAGGCTGAAGAACTTATGGTTCACCTGAAATCGTTACTTTCACTTCTCTATTGACCTATCATGAATTTTGTCACTGTGCACTTCATGTCACGAAGAGGGCAGAAGCTGTTTCAGTCCTGAAGTGTGGGGGCACCCCCTGGAGTTCTTGGGGATTGAAAGATGGGCATCTTTGGGTCTCAAAACCTTTCTTGTAAATCTTTCAAGACAGGGTCATTAAATCACAGTGGGGGAAAACAAGCATGTGAACTGTTGTGAATAAATCATGGTTCTAGTGGTCTTGGACACTTTGCAAGGAGGCAGGAACATACACTTACTGAGAGTAAAAGACTGCCTGCCCCCCTGGCAGAGAGCTTTGGCAACCACCTGGCGTCTCCATTAAACACATGTAGATGCACAACTTAAACTCCCCTACCCTTGTATCGACCTGACCACCCATTCCCGCCCCTTTCCTTCCTTTGTTTCTTACCTCCTTTTGTATGTTGGTGTATTGCCTACCTGTCCTAGTGTTTTACTTACAAACTGTCAGTGGTGAGGGGAGGAGAGACATGTGGAGACATTGATCCAGACTCTGGGCCCAGCAGAGGTGTTGCCTGGTGCTGAATGTGGTCAGATCAATAGGCAGCTTTCATAAGTGACGTGTGCCCAGCGCGAGGTGGCAGTGGCGCGGGGAGAGAGTCTGGGACGCTGGCTGCAGCATTCTGGGAGAGGGGATGATTATTCTCCAGCTGATGGGAAGCGTCTGCTCCCGAAGAATAGGTAGGCAGCTTGCCATTTCCCTAGTGATTCCATTACTGAATCTGGTCAGTTGTCCATCAGTGCTTGTGACCGAGTTATGTTTCCCAGTCAGTCTTGTGAGAAAGTAACTGTTCACTGTTGCTTTTTGGATGTTGAGAACTGGGGAAGTTGCCAAGGAATTGATTGGATGTTTTTTTGTGCTGAAATGTCGATGGTTTTGATTATATGATCTCTTACACAGTTCGATCTTTTTTCATTCTTCCATTTACCTTGGCTGTTTTGAACTATGCTGGTGGGATGAAGGGCTTGTTTGGGTTTTCAAAATACAAAATGTAGAAGCTATTTTGCTGTATGTTTGCTGTATGTAAAATCTAAATAGCCATGGTATTATTTCTGATTTAGTTCATGCAAAACTGTTTTCTCCAAGGATTAGCTGGAGGAAAGAGTATGAATTCCAATCTGTATTGTGTTCTACTTGCATTTGCCTCAGGTCAATAGTTAAAGATGCAGATAGATGTACGATTAAAAAAGGAGTGACAGAGTTGCTAATGATACATATGAACATGCATGAGAAATCAGGCCAATGCCGATGAAACAGTTTTTGACTGAACACTGAAGTAAGTCATCAGTGCATTTCAAAGCACACTCACTATATTAAATAATTGTTTTCCTGAGATTTATTGTAGAAAATGTAATGATTTCCTCTTTGAACATGCTGTTTTCTCTGGAATGCAAGTAAATGAATAAATAATGTAGTGGTTGAAATATATCATTTTGTCATTTTACTTAGCCTTGTTCCCTCCTGCACTGTCACATGTGTGAAGTCCTTTCTGATGGATGGAATATGCTTTTTCAACAACTAGTGAGCCTGCAGCAGTTTTATTACTTTTTTGCAGTTTGTAACGCTTCTTTTTTGTACAGATTGATTATCATAATCATTGACATTGCTAGTTTTCATCTTGTATAGATTAATAAGGAACAAACAGTTATATTCTGTTGATAATTAATTGCTTATTTATTTGAGCACCCATGACAAATAATCATGAATGCACAGGTTAAATCTAGCAGTTAAAGTATTTTGGTGTATAAAGCACTGAGCTGAGTCTTAGTGAAAGACTCAGACAGTCCTGTGGGCACAAGGGGGAAAAATATGAAACAACCTTATGTTGATCAGCTGTGGAATCAACCAACATAATCAATAGATTAGCAGTTCGACTCTATAACCTTCTGCACATAGCAACTTTTCTGCTTTGATGTAGCATTGTGTCTGTTTTCTGATTTCAGGTAACCATGACATTGATTATTTCCAAATGAACCTTTCTTTAGTACTTTAAAATTGTCACATACTTACATTATCTCCAATGTGCACTTTACTCAAATTAAATTTTATCCTGCCTATTCAATCAACAACCACGGATGATGAAGAAGGGCATGTTTACTTGGGTATAGATAAATAGTCATATGCACTCATTTTGGGTCTGATTTCTCTTTCAGATGTCAAAGAAAATGGATTTACCAAATCTGAACTAAAAACTCCTAGATCTTTCCTAGAACCAATATCAGGTAAGCATATTTGTCTTTGTGTTATGTCAGTGTGCAGTTGGACAGCATTCTGTCACATTTATCCTTTGCTGTTTGATACACTATCACCACTCATCATGTTCCAGACTTGCAGGAAATTAATTGGGAGGAAAAAATTGCCCTTGTGTGATCACTATGCTCTCCGAAATAACATTGCATCCTACGACTAACACCTATGCACACTCCTTTCCGTGCACAGCATTGTGTGGTGGAATTTGACAACAGTGCAGTGACTGATAGGTCCTGGCCGAACAGCCTTTCTGTCACCTTGCTGACATCATTGGTTATTGATGTTTTTGAAGATAGCTGTCAAACCTGTCTTTTTCTGATATTGTTGTGGTGACTGTGTTTGACATCTATGTAACACTGGTTTCTATGGTGCCTGCGAATCAACCAAGCCTTTGAGCATTTACTGGACAGAGCTGCTGGTTTGAGATAGAGGTTTGGGTTAGGGATAAAGGCAACTGGAATACAAATACTAGTGATAAAGTATTGACTTTATTGACCTACAGTTGGCCATTGTTGTTGCTTGAACTTCTCTAAATGTCAGCATATCTGGAATAAAACCTGGTGCATGCTTTTATCATTGCAATGACTATTGTGGCAAAGAAAAGAATATGTGCCAATACCATAATAAAGTGACAACATAAACTAGAATATATGGGAACTTCTCTTTGACTTTGTGATACTGGTGTTGTGTTATACCTGATCATGACAACTGAATTCTAAGGTTCAGGATTTTAATAAATTTAGGAAAGTATTAGATTTAGAGCTACCAAAGTTGCTGAAGATTCTAGGGGAGTAAAAGCTGATGTTGCATCATTAACAAGAAAGTAGATTTGTGTCACTGTTTATAAATTGGATTCTAGGTTTTCTGGACAGTGCCAGTAAGAAAATTGTTTCTTGTGAGATAGGTGAGGCATATGCAAGACTATAGTCTCAGGCTGACTTGGTGTAGATAGTGCTTTAGAATCTTTGCAGTAAGAGAAGACTTCACTGTAAAGATTGGTTTTGGAGGATAGGTTACTTCAGTGCGTGTGTAATCTGTGGTGGCAGATCTTCATCTTGATCTTGATTGATTCTTCAGCATGGGTTTGCTGCAGGTGTCTGGATATCAGTTTTCAGTACATTATGCCTGGCTTCATCAATCAGGTATGATGAATCAAAACCTTTGTTCCTTTGGTTTTGGGGGAAAGTGGTGACTTCTGTGGCTTCCAAGATTCTAACTGAATAGGACAATTTAGCCAGGCAGAAAGGGACCAGCCACAGTTGTGTAATGGATCACTGACCACAGAGTTGGAGATAAAGTGGGAGGAAAATATGATATAAGGACCAGAGTGAAGCACTACTGTTTAAAGGTCAGAGGTGAAGTAGTTCTTGTGTGGCACTAGCAAATATTTTGACCTATGGCTGCTGGCCAGACTTTTGTCTAATTGGTCTTTGTATTGAAGATTGTTGGTTCTAGGTAATCCTGCAAACATATTTGACCCCAGTGGTAGCATTCCTACCTGTTTGTGACTTGCTTGGGTAGAGCAGTGGGATTCCAGTAATCACCGTGTCAGAGCTTATGGTAGGCTTCATGTTGACTATGTGAATGCCTGGTGTATAAAACCCTGAAACTTCTGCCGGACAGTTCAGTTTAGGTAGCTTCAGGGGCTGTTTCTTGGTGGGTATTGAGTAATGCCATGTGTACGTGTAAAAGAAGAATCACATTTGCAAGCTCAAGCTATCCACAGTGTTTGATGAAACAAGATAAGTAGAACAAGGCAAAAGTGTTTTCCATGGAGGGCAGCTAAAACGTTGAAGTTAAAGAGAAGAAGGGGTTGCAGAAAGCTTCCTTGTCTCAGAAGATAAGATTGTGTGATTCTGTAGAAGACCTGCTTGAGCTGCAACCATCTCTGCAACAATCATCTCCCCCAAGAGTACTGAATCATGTCTTAGATGGCACTAACACCAAGACCATCTTAGTACTTCCTGCTGCACAGTCCCATCAGTTTCAGCACAGTAAGTTGGGCCCTCATGGCTTGCTGTGGTTCTGTTGTTTGACATGTGCTGTGTGAGCATCAGAAGTTGACACAACCTATAGGAAGAAATAGCAAATATCACCCATATTTGACTCTGAATGCAGACAGGGTTACGCTGGATATGTTGTACTACTTTTTGAATGCTGTTATTGATTTTCACTGTGAAAATCTGTGCAAGATAGCCACTGACAGCAATTAGCGGACTCACTATGATGATGTTTCTGTTAAAGCTTTGTTGAACCAGATTTTCTGTCAGCATTGATGGTCTGTACATTCACACTGAGTTCTGGCACCACCATTAAGGAATGTAATAGAACAAGAAGAACCTTGAAATAAAGCGCTCCTTGTGACCTGCATAAAGTAGACTGTACCACCCTGAGACTTGATATAATAATCTGCTCAGAGGGATTATCAAGATTATTTATTCTTGAGTGGGTTGATCCAGTGCACAGCAGTCTGATTGTGTTAGCTCTGCCCTTTTGAACAGATGGATAACCTTTAGTTCACAGTTGTTTCTCATCTGGCTGTCTACATAATTAGGTGTATTATTCTTAGAGCTTGCATTCTTTTTAATTTGCTCTCTTGAAGTTAATGGAATTTCATGTTATATTGGCCTCATGAAACCACCATAAATGTAATTATTCATGTCAATGCTTCATGCATACAAAAGGATTCCACCAAGTCTGTGCGGTTCTTTTTGTTGTTGGGTGTTGTTTTTTCCACTGACAACAGTGATACACACTGGTGCAAGCACCGACTTCTCATTTTCCTGCTTTTAATTCTGCAGGGGAAGGGATGTTTGGTGAGGCTGATCTCAGTAATGGATTTTGTTGACTCGAACTGGAGCATGTCAACAGAGTTTAATCACAGTTCCTTTAAGCAAACAAGGCAGGGAGGTCCACATAGAGGCACCATGGCTAGCATGAAAGGCTGCAGCAGACTGGGTCAATAGAGCACAGTGATACAATAGAACATAGTGCCACTAGATGTGGTCTGCTCATTGCTTCCCTTCCCAAGGGAGGTGGGCTGTAGAGTACCCAAAGTCTTTGCAGATGGCTGCAAAGTGAAGTGATCGATTGATTGTTGAAGTCTGGCAAGGGAAGGATTAGTAGGTTGGCCTGAACTTTTTATTTTCTATTTAGAAGAAGCCGTACTGAACATAAACCAAGCTTTCTTTCATTGTAAATGCTAAATGCTTTTTTAAACTTTAAAAAATGATTCCCTGAGTGCTCTTAGGGCAGAGAAGATGGGGCAGCATGCAGTTCATTGTTTACCTCCTCCTCCTCCTCCTCCCACTCCTCCTCCTCCTCCTCCTCCTCCTCCTCCTCCTCCTCCTCCTCCTCCTCCTCCTCCTCCTCCTCCTCCTCCTCCTCCTCCTCCTCCTCCTCCTCCTCCTCCTCCTCCTCCTCCTCCCACTCCTCCTCCTCCTCCTCCTCCTCCTCCTCCTCCTCCTCCTCCTCCTCCTCCTCCTCCTCCTCCTCCTCCTCCTCCTCCCCCTCCTCCCCCTCCTCCCCCTCCTCCCCCTCCTCCCCCTCCTCCCCCTCCTCCTCCTCCTCCTCCTCCTCCTCCTCCTCCTCCTCCTCCTCCTCCTCCTCCTCCTCCTCCTCCTCCTCTCTTCTTCTCCTCCTTCTTCTTCATCTTATCCTTCTTCATCTTATCTTTCTTCATCTTATCCTTCTCCTCCTTCTCCTCCTTCTCCTCCTCTCTTATTCTCCTCCTTCTTCTTCATCTTATCCTTCTTCTTCATCTTATCCTTCTTCTTCTTCTTCTTCTTCTTCTTCTTCTTCTTCTTCTTCTTCTTCTTCTTCTTCTTCTTCTTCTTCTTCTTCTTCTTCTTCTTCTTCTTCTTCTTCTTCTTCTTCTTCTTCTTCTTCTTCTTCTTCTTCTTCTCCTTCTTATTTTTCTTCTCCTTCTTTTTCTTCTCCTCCTTTTTCTCCTTCTTCTTCATCTCCGCCCCCCCCCCCCCCCTTCCTCCTCCTCCTCCTCCACCTCCTCCTCCTCAACCCCCTCCTCCTCACCCCCCCTCCTCCTCACCCCCCTATCCCCCTTGCATAATTGATCATATAGTTTAGGATCAGGAGAAAAAATAAGGTCAGATGGGTTATGGAATCCACAACTTTTTTCCCCCTAAGCCAGGGAATGAATGCAGAGTCAACAGGAGTTTTTTTTTCTTCTTTTGAGGGGTGGGATTGGGGGGTGAGGAGAGGGGTGTCATGTGATGCGCACCATTTGAATCTTCTGTGTGATTCTCCATGAAGGTGACTTTAGTCTGCCGTAAACGGCTCCTCTTGTTTGTGACTAATAACCAGAGTGCAATGTGCCGCTGTGGGTGATGGTGTGCTTTACTAACAGTGTGTGCCTCTCTCCCTCTCTCCCTACAGTCGACCCCTCTGCATCTCCCAGCGAGGACGTAAGACCAGGTAGGATTGTCCT
This sequence comes from Theodoxus fluviatilis, assembly GCA_034096865.1. Taxonomy (NCBI): domain Eukaryota; kingdom Metazoa; phylum Mollusca; class Gastropoda; order Cycloneritida; family Neritidae; genus Theodoxus; species Theodoxus fluviatilis. Next base: position 215,033 of record JAWQFJ010003148.1, on the reverse strand, counting down.
TGTGAAGCAAACTTTCTTGTCTTGCCTCCACTGCAGTCTGTAATCAGGCAGACTGTGTAGTACAGCAGCCCTTGTAATCCTTTTCATGTTAACTTGCTTCTTTTTGTTAATGATTGGTTTCATTATTTTTTACTTTGCAGTTCTTCCATCTGTCATGATCTGAAATCCAGGATTTTTTAATCAAAGAATACATTTGATATTTTTTGTATAAACATTGATATAATATATATGCCACTTTGAATAGGAATTGAATTGTGTCTTACTGGGATATAGATGACAACAGCTTTGAGATAGTTAGATTTTATTTCTCAAGAAAATGTTGCCATGGTGGGGCAGTTTACTGGTGAGAAATGCAAATTTCTCATACAATCTGAAGTTCTTTCAGTGCCAAAAATCAATGTATTTATTGTAAATAATTTATCCTGGCTTTTTCTTCATGAAGGATGGAAGTTTTGAATTAGCTATGGCAGCTCTTCATCAATCAATCAGATATTTGTATTGTTGGTTTCTTTCAGCGAGATCACCACGTTGGGGTTCGTAAATGTTTGCAAGCTGCTAATCTGAGTGTCTATTATATTGTGTGTAGCTTCCATTGCATGTTTGATGGGAAGGAAATGGAAAGTTTGTCACTTGTTCAATCCGTGACTGATTTGAAAAGTATCAATTTTAACAAACTTTTAGTTTTTCATCAGTGAAAACATTGCTTAACAGCTGCACGCTATTCCATATGCATTTCTAAGATGATTTACAATAATGCTTCTATTGGCCTCTAACTCTGAAGACGAAGCTTAATGAAGTAGAGAAGAATATGCAATAATAAGTGAGCACCCTAGTTAGAGTATGTATAAAACCATGCAATCCTATAAAAAAAGGTTGTGTGTGTGTGTGTTTGTGTGTTTGTGTGTGTGCGTGTGTGTGTGTGTGTGTGTGTTTGTGTGTGTATGTGTGTGTGTGTGTGCATGTGTGCATGGGTGTGTGTGCGCGCGCATGTGTGTGTGTGTGTGTGTGTGTGTGTGTGTGTGTGTGTGTTGGGAATTCCCCACCAAACTGCAAATCAGAGTGGAAGATGACTGTTTTGCAAGTGACATTTGAACCTCTTGCTTGTTTGCATGTCTGAAAGGGAATGGTTCTTGTTGAGCTGTTAGGCCTCAGGAAGACACCAGATTGCGTGGGTAGTCACTAGTGACAAGAATGCTGCAGTGGCTGTCATGAACAGACATCAGAAGTGTGGGGTTTAACATGATGTATTAAACTGGAAGGCATAATTAGGTCATCATAATGTGAATGGTGTGATTACCTATGTGCATGTAAAAAGACTGGATGCCCCTCTCCCGAGTTTGACAGGAATGTCTACTGACCTGGCATTTGTAAGCATGGGGTTGGCGTGATGAATCTGCTTGACAGAGGCAGGAAGCAAAGTGGAGCAGCCATGATGCTATCAAAATGGTGTCAATGTCAATAGAACAGGACAGCATTACATGCATGCATTTGGACAGACTGAAACACACAAACGTATAAACATATTTACACAAATAGACACAGAGGCATTTACACATACACATTTGTACATACATACATACACTAAGAGAGAGGACTGGTTGGATGGGATGGGATGGAGAGAGAGAGAGAGAGAGAGAGAGAGAGAGAGAGAGAGAGAGAGAGAGAGAGAGAGAGAGAGAGAGAGAGTGGGGGGGTTGTTAGGTGTGACTGTAAGGCCAAAGACTGGTATAGTTAGAGAAAAACTACTGGATTAGTATAGAACTGGATCAGTGAAAGGTGAGTGGATCCGCAAGCTGTAGGGTTTTGGAGGGGGAGGAGCAAGCCGGCTGTTGAGAGTCTGATGGCAGGAGGCCAGCAGGCTGAACTAATATTGGCCCCTGCCTTCTATGATCTACTACTGGTGGCTGAGGAAGGTCAATCCCCATGCCACGTCCTTCCAGACTACTGGAGACTTAGTGCCCACTGCTGTAGTCTTGCCTGAGGCTGAGGCAGTGCAGGGCACTAACAAGGAAACAGGAACAACGCCCATCAAAAAGTTACCAGATGTGCTGCATAGCTTTTGTGATGACTAACTCATAGAGGGCATCTTGTTTTTGATAAAAGCATTAGATGTGATCATTCTGTAGTTTTTGTATTTATTTTAGAGGGTTTATTTGTATGGCATTAAGCTCTTTTGGGGGGTCTGTTTCCATACAAATAATTGTTTAATTAATTAATTGACATTATATTTGCCATATTTGCCATGTAAGTAATGAAACAAGTTATGAAAACAATTGTATGTCATGCCTTTTCCCCCCAAGCTTCAATCATTTATGTGTAATTTGAATTACTGTTTACATTAAAAAGAATAAAAAGAAAGTGTGTATTACAAGAGTTAATGGTACACGTAGAGATAGAAAATCCCCAAAGCCCTTCATAAGTGGCTATAGTATGCAGATACATTATCGGCTGTCTCATCTTGACATCAGAGTGTGTGAACATGGTAAAGATCCATGTGTGTATGTTTATGCAAGTACAGAAATGCAAGATTGCCTTTCCATTGCAGATGAAGATGAAGCATCCTCCATACCTCGCAAGGCCACCCTGGCACGAGGGTCAGCCACAAGACGACTCTCCCCTAAGGTCCCACCCATTTCCTCTTCAGAGAAGTTCAGCACGCCACGGGAAGATGACAGTGACACATCTTCCCTACCCTTGGATGGAGACAACCAGTCTGAGGTGAGGTTCACAGTCTTTTGTTTTGATCATGTTTGCCTCACAAGAAGAATTGCATGAATGGTAGTGATATTGTACTGAAGACGTTTTTCTCAATGGTTGTGAAAACTTTTGGACTAACAAATGTTATGATTGAAAAAGTAAAGTTTCTGTAAGTAATGTTACAGTAGTATGACCATCTTGACCACTTATTGTTGTTGATAGTATTTGATCAAAGTGCTTTCTGATGCTCCCTACTCAGTATCCCTGAAATCCATCTTGCATGCAAGTCTCAGCATTGAGTAACTGCCCTTCACCCAGTGAACAAGGGGGAAGAGATGGAGAGAGATGGATGGAGAGAGAGAGAGAGAGAGAGAGAGAGAGAGAGAGAGAGAGAGAGAGAGAGAGAGAGAGGGGGGGGATGGATGTAGTCATCCTAAGAATGTTTTGGAAGTGTTTTGACACAAACACATGGGCTTGTGACTTCATGAGTGTGAATACATAAGCTGTGCACAGGTGCATTATAAAAAAAACTCTGATTTCTGCTATCCCAACCATTTCAAAGCTTTGGGATCAGACAGAGATATGGGCTTAGCATGGTTGTGGGCAGCAACGCTCTTTTCTTTTTCAGCTCATCACAGTTCTTGTGGGTGGTGAGATCAAAAAGCTCTGCCACCAAGAGAATTTCAGCAGCTTGCAGCTGTTGCATTGTCATGGGTGTCTCATCTTAGAGACCAGTCTGTGCATTTTCTTTCCAATAGGACTGTGTGATTGTGAAGGTGGATGTTTTATTTTCACTTTCTCTCTTTGCCATCCCCATTTATGCCCTCATGTCTCTGTCCTAGTCTTGTCTGTCACTCTCAGTCCACATCTTCATTGTATTCAGGGTCTGTTTATCGATCACCTGCTTGTCTGTCTGTGCTTTGTAATGTCCTCTGTTTCTGTGTGAAAGTGCATGTGAGAGTTTGCCTGTTTTCTTCAGCATCAGTGTCTTTGTGTTCTCCCTCTCATTCCCGTATCTCTCTCTGTACAATAGATGGCCCAGTCCCTTCGGAGGATCAGGAACAGTGCCAGCAAGAAGAAGGCGGAGAAGTTTTTTGAGAAGCTGGAGAAGCAGGGGAGTCGAGGAAGTCTGGACTCTTCACTCCTGGACAGCAGCATCTCCTCCTCCTCCAGCAGGGATGACACCAAGAAGAAAGGGTGAGTTAGAGAGAAGGGTCTTTTTGTGTTGCTGTGTGGTTCTTGCTCATGAGGTTAGCTTTGTTGTCACTGTCTGCCTGTCACTGTAATTGTCGTCAGGTGCCAGTGAAGCACTGATCATGTGGCCCAGTGATCAGGGGGTAAAGTGTAAAGTGGTTTGAGATAGATAGGGATGATAAGTCACTGTATAAAACTTACCTTTACCTTTTACCTTTACCAATGCATATAGGTCATCACTTCAGTAGGGTATGGGATGATCGCTGGTGTCAAGTTTTTGCAGTAGGGGCCTTTTTTTTGTGCCAGAAAATTTAATGATCAGATAACATTTAGATATGGGTTGCAGTATTGTTGCCTTTTTTTGGTAATTAGAAGGAAGAGTATTGAATGTGAGATTTAATTTTATTTGTCATGAATGTGTCTGTGTTGGACACTTCTCCTATTCCATTCCCATTCCTTGAAGGTAACTATCATTCAAGTACAAAAACATTTTCTCAGTACACCAACAAAATGGTGGAAAAGGCAACAGTCTGCAATTTGCAAAGAGAGGGACTTCTGATGACAGTTGTTGGCCAAACTGACTTTATATTGTCATTTGTATTTCCACTTTTCTTATTTTCTTTCTTTCTCCATCACATGGCATTAATGCCATCTGCCTCCTCACTGTCCAGGACAAAGCAAGACTCTCCCTTCGAGGCCAAGCCAAAACTGGTGCAGACTGGTATCATGAAGAAGAAGGAGTTTGGTGACCCTGACGACTCCAAGATCACTGTGCAGTCTGACTTCTCTCCCATGAGTGGGGTCACCTTCCGCAGCAAGCCCACATCAGACGTGCAGATTGTGGGGAAAGGCTACAGCGAGGAGTCTGCTGCTGCGGAGAACAAGCCCTTGGTCAACAATAAAGCTAGAGACCGACGCCGGCCTGCCAAAGGTAGGGTATTGGAGTCTCTTTCTTGTGTGTAATACAAAATTAATATTTAGAAGTATTCCTTTCTCCCTTTGGTCATACCAGCTGCATAAGTGGGGATTGAGTCAATGCTGTTATTGACTTTAATGATGTGTTCTGATTGTGTTCCTCAGCAAATTGCTCTTGGTGTGAGAAAAGAGGCAGTATATGCAGTGGAGCTGAGATTACTGAGAAATGCAAGGAAGAGTAAGCATGGTGGGAAGTGCCTATGCTGTAGAGTTAATTTTTTTAGATTGCAGAGCAAGCTAGCAGTGGGAACAGTAAAATACTTCTTCTCTATGAGATTCATGTTCTGGAAGAACATTATTGATATTTAATGGAGGAAAAGGTAACTATGAGGATTAGTGTGTGCAGCTAAGTGAAGATTTGGAGGTTGTAAGGGGGAAATAATTAGTTGGATCACTACACATGATATAAATGAGAACGACATATCACATAGTGAAATCAACATCTGTTTGTCTTCAGCAGTGATCTTAGTTTTCTTATGAGGATCATGCAGCAAGTCAGAATTGTGTGCTACATTCAGTCACTATGCTTCTTTCATCTTTGTAAGTAAAGTCCTTTCTAGCTTTCTCTATCTTCCTAGCAGTGTGCCTACCAGTACTGATAATACTGCCTATGATTTTATTAATACATACCCTGTAAAATGTTTGCCTTCTAGAAGACTCGGATGAGGAATCAGGTTATATTTCCATTTTCTGTTACCGCAGACGTATTTTCAGTTTTCTGCTGCCTTCTTCTCTTGTTAGAGTCCATTTTGTTTTCATGTGTTGCCATCATTCTTCTACTTGTCTTCACTGAATGGCTTGGAAAACTACTATTCTTCTAAATGATGGTAATTGGTTCACAAACAGGAGCTTACACTGTGAGGATGAGGGGCTTGCCGAATCAAACGGCTTTGAAATGGAAATCTTGCATGTGGGATGCTGAGCTCATGCTGTGTCTGTATCATGGAATGATGACCACTGTCGAATGGAGAGGGCTTTGCCTTGTGTTGAAGTGTGCTGTGCTGGTTAACTCTAAAGTCCCTGTAGCGCCTTACTCCACCATAGACTGGTATCTGTGTTCCAACCTTTTCTGCCCATCCTAGGTTAACTCCTTAGACCCTATAATGTAGACCGACAGTTTAATTGCCTTCTTGCAAAGAGGCTATGAAAAGAAGCTTAAGATGGGCGGAGAAGGGCAGAACAGGAATACCAGTCAAGGGCAGAGAAAGGTGCTACGTGGACTTAAGAGTTTTAACAGAGAGGTAAACTAAATGGGATATAGATTACTGTATGGGAGTTCACATGGAATTGTTGTTCTTCTATTGTCACTGTACATGTGATGATCAGTCCATACACTAGTTGGAGTGACAAGGAGAACTATGCACCAAAAAGAAAAAGCTCATCTCAGTTGTTTGTAAGATTTAGTGCATTTATGATATAATTCAAAAGTCCTGCAAGATGAAAAATCCCTGTATATGGCATCGGCACATATTTTCAGTTGCAGCACTGATTGTACCTCCTCACATTCGAAAATTTTCTTTGTGATGCATATATTCTTTAGTTTGTGTGTTCATGTAGTTGTGTTGATATCACCCAGTCAACAAATTTTCTTCCACAACACATTTTAAAGCTTGATGTAAATTTGTGGTTGTGGTGTGCAAGTTGCTTACCTGAAAGTTAAAGTATTACTGATTTTCTACTTTGCACTTGTTGACCTAGGTCTCTAGATGCATCAACAAGAATGACAAGGCATCCAAACATTTACACCTCTACTTTAGTGTATAGGAGTCAAAAGGTGACCATTACATAAATGAACTACTGTACATCTTAAAGTCTATGTTATTCCTAATTTCTTACACCTGCCTTGAGAGTTTCCATTTTAGCAACAGGATAAAAAGTTCATGAATCTCAAGGAGATGAATATTTCGCTTCTTATATTTTCTTCCAGTTTGAATAAGAATTAGTGTAAGTGTTGAACATATTGGGGTCTATCAGAGGACTTTCAGTTCATAAAGATGGCGGATGAATGGCAGATTGTATAGTGCTCATGAAGTTTAATTAATTTTTCATGCTTTGAGTATTGGGATGAGATCATTAATGCAACATATTTTTGGAGTTCCTGAGGAGGATGTGGGATTTGGCATGCATTGCATTCATGCATCCACTGTGCTTTGCTTGCAGGGACTCTCCTGTCCCCTCTTGGGATGGCCTCTAGCAACAGCCACGGTGCTGTGGAGATGAACGATGATCGCCTGCCTGGTCAGGACAACATTGCCCTTGTGGGGAAAGGTGAGGAATGAAACCTTGCTGAAGAGTGTTAAATTGTAGTTTTTTTCTTTCTAATTTATCAGAAGTTCAATTAGAACAAAACATGTTTTACTTTTTCTTTCTTTTTTTAGTGATCTGAGAGAGTGTGTGTGTGTGTGTGTGTGTGTGTGTGTGTGTGTGTGTGTGTGTGTGTGTGTGTGTGTGTGTGTGTGTGTGTGTGTGTGTGTGCGAGCGCGTGCATGCGTGTGTGTGCGTGCGTGCGTGTGTGTTTTCTTGGTGGGAGTGGAGTGCAAGGTAAGGGTTGTGGTTCTTTGAAAGATAAAATGAGGGATTTAAAATTAAAGGTATGGGATTAATGGTGACAAGGAGAATGATGTTGCCTGCTCTGATGTATTTTTGCGGAGGAGACTTTTTAATGTTAGATGTTAATTTGTGCTTTCTTTGCATGGTGATAGTATATTTAATGTTATCATGTTTCACTGAAGACAGTTATGTGGAGAGACTTGTGAAGCTTTTTCTGTTTTCAGAATATTTCATGTCCCCTTTTCACTGATTGTGAGTTATACTGATGCACATTTGGAAAATCATTAGGCCTTACTATTGTACTGGTATTAAACATCGTCAGTAGGTTTACGAAGTCGCGCACGCACGCACACAAACACATACACACACACACACACACACACACATGCACACACACACACACACACACATGCACACTCACACACACACACATAAAAACACACACACACACACACATATGCTCACACACACTCACACACACACACACACACACACACACACACACACACACACACACACACACACACACACAGAATATGAAAATATACTATTCTTTCTGTGCTTTGTGTCATCACCTGCTTTCTTCTTCCCTGCACCTCTTCTCTTGTGTTCGGGCCAGTCCTTCACTGTGCTCTTCCTGATCCTCCTGTACTTACCTTCCTGCTCCTCCTGTACTTACCTTCCTGATCCTCCTGTACTTACCTTCCTGATCCTCCTGTACTTACCTTCCTGATCCTCCTGTACTTACCTTCCTGATCCTCCTGTACTTACCTTCCTGATCCTCCTGTACTTACCTTCCTGATCCTCCTGTACTTACCTTCCTGATCCTCCTGTACTTACCTTCCTGATCCTCCTGTACTTACCTTCCTGATCCTCCTGTACTTACCTTCCTGATCCTCCTGTACTTACCTTTTTGATCCTCCTGTACTTATCTTCTTGATCATCCTGTACTTACCTTCCTGATCCTCCTGTACTTACCTTCCTGATCCTCCTGTACTTACCTTCCTGATCCTCCTGTACTTACCTTCCTGCTCCTCCTGTACTTACCTTCCTGCTCCTCCTGTACTTACCTTCCTGATCCTCCTGTACTTACCTTCCTGATCCTCCTGTACTTACCTTCCTGATCCTCCTGTACTTACCTTCCTGATCTCCTTTTGATCTAGCTCTTGCTCCATTGTACCAGCTGTGAAATGTCTGTGGCCCTGCCTGCTGATGGATGTTGGCTGTGTTGCAGGGATGTTTGACACACACCCAGCCATGGCCACGGACTACCCAGTGCAGGCAGGACAGGACCGACTGGAGAGAAAACCCTTCAGGGCTGAGGGCCGCAGCTTACAGCAAGGTGTCATTGGGGTCAAGGTCAAAAACAACCCTGATGCTGATGATCAGCACGAGGATGAAGGGGATGAGGTAAACTTTCTTTGGTCCTCGCTTGCTCATCTGTAGTATGCTGCATTGCCTGTGTTGGGTTGTCGTTTTTGACTCACATGCGTAGCAAAAGTGAGTCTATGTACTCACCCGTTTCGTCCGTCTGGGCGGCCGAAAACTTTAACGTTGGATTTTTCTCGGAGACTATTAAGTCTATCAATACCAAATGTGGCTTGATGGTGTATGATGACAAGGCCTCAAAAAACATACATAGTGACTTGTCCTTGCTTCAAGGTCAAGGTCGCAGGGGCCATAAATGTTGTCTAAAAAACAGTCATTTTTCACATTTTCTCAATTTTCTCTGAAGTTTTTGAGATTGGATACCTGACCTATATATGGTATATAGGGCAAAGTAAGCCCTATCTTTTGATACAAGTTTGATTGACCTTGCTTCAAGGTCAAGGTCACAGGAGCTCTTCAAAGTTGGATTGTATACATATTTTGAAGTGACCTTGACCCTGAACTATGGAAGATAACTGTTTCAAACTTAATAATTATGTGGGGCACATGTTATACTTTCATCATGAGACACATTTGGTCACATGTCATCAACATCAAGGTCACTTTGACCCTTATGAAATGTGACCAAAATGGGGTAGTGAACCACTAAAAGTGACCATATCTCATGGTAGAAATGCCAATAAGCACCATTGTACTTCCTATGTCTTGAATTAACAGCTTTGTGTTGCATGACCTTGGACGACCTTGACCTAGGGTCAAGGTCACATGTATTTTGGTAGGAAAAATGTGTAAAGCATTTCTTAGTGTATGATGTCATTGGTAGGTTTAGTTGTTTGACATTGACCTTGAAGGTCACCTGAAGGTCAAGGTCATATAAAGGTCAAGGTCAAGCATGTGAGTCGTATGGGCTTTGCCCTTCTTGTTCTGTATTGTTTTGGGAGTCTTTGCATCTTAGGAAAATCATTCCACACATCTGCACACACACGCACGCACGCACGCACGCACGCACGCACGCACGCACGCACGCACGCACGCACGCACGCACGCACGCACGCACGCACGCACGCACGCACGCACGCACGCACGCACGCACGCACGCACGCACGCACGCACGCACGCACGCACGCACGCACGCACGCACGCACGCACGCACGCACGCACGCACGCACGCACGCACGCACGCACGCACGCACGCACGCACGCACGCACGCACGCACGCACGCACGCACGCACGCACGCACGCACGCACGCACGCACGCACGCACACACACACACACACACACACACACACACACACACACACACACACACACACACACACACACACACACTCACACACTTCCCATCTTGCATTTCATTTTCCTTCTCCTCAAAACCCTGTCTTCTATTCTTGCTGCCTCTCTTTCTCTTCTTGCTATTTCTCCACCTTCTAGCCTCCACTAATCCTGGTTCTCCACATTATTTTCCCTTACCCCCTTCGCTCCATTACTCCCCCCCCCCCCCCCATCTTTCCTCCATTTTCCTTCTTTTCCTTCTACTCCAACTTTTCATCATTCCCTCTCCTTTTCCTGCCTCTTTCTGCACCTTTTCTTACTTGGCTGTCCTACATTTGTCTCACTCCAAGTGTATCATGCTAGAAGATGAAATGATTTCCTCCTATAATGAAGTGCTTGCAGTGAATTAAGAAATAGGTACACAACATAATATGTACCCCTTAACTAAATGAGAGACTGTCGTTGGTTGCTGAAAGGCATGAATGCTCAAATAACAAGAGCATTGCCTTGACATTCCGAAAGGAAAAATGTAATGATATATAAGCATGATATCAATCTGTTTCAACTAACTCTGGTGATGATGGTCGTGTTCTTCTTAGATATGCAATCACGTGGACTTGTGCCACAATGATGAATCAGCACACTGTGAAGTTCAGAAGGCCGCAACCTACAAATAAATAGTTCGGTTCAGTTGCCTATGTATCTTCATTCTCCTTTCTGTTTCCTTGCTCTTTAAGAACCCAGTTCAGTTCTTCAGTCTGTTCCCCCACCTTGCTTTCTTTTGTTGAGGCTACCTATGAAGTAGGCCAAAAGAAGAAAAAAGTTGTAGTTATGGCAGACCTGGGTACCTGTACGAATTTTGCGTATTAATACGCAAGAAAAAATGGAATACGAAAATTACGTATGCCTCTGAAAAAATACGCGGAAAAAATGCAGCTTTTGCGTATTCCTAAATGTGCAATTTCCCGAGATAAAGTCCACGTCTGGCACGCGGGCCCATATCCAGAACGGTGTGCCAGCCAAGGGAGAGCGGAACAGACAGTTGGAATCGTCTGTTTACTTTAGAGATAAATCGGGGTTAAAATAACTTGCCGTTCTGGATACAGGCCCTGTTTCCGTTGAAGTTTGAATGGCTCTCTCTCTCTCTCTCTCTCTCTCTCTCTCTCTCTCTCTCTCTCTCTCTCTCTCTCTCTCTCTCTCTCTCTCTCTCTCTCTCTCTCTCTCTCTGCCTCTCTCTTCTCTGTCTCTGTCTGTCTCTCTCTCTGTCTCTCTCTCTCTCTCTCTCTCTCTCTCTCTCTCTCTCTTCTGTCTTTCTCTCACACTTTCCCTCTATGTGTGTGTGTATTTGTGTGTGTGTGTGTGTGTGTGTGTGTGTGTGTGTGTGTGTGTGTGTATTTCTTGGTTGTTTTATCCAACCTGCACTGTACTGAAAATCATAGGCTTGATCACTTCAAGTTCCTGGAGGATATACGGTAAGCACATTTTCTTGGAAGAGGTTCCGTAGCCGTGCGGTACGGCTACCGAATTTTTTTTGGTAGGTAGCTGTACGGCCTCGTACGGTTTATATACCCAACTGCGTGGTTGGATATATCAATATCATAACTCCATCCCACGTTTGACTCTCAACGGGTGGTCCCTGCGACCTAACTCCAGGGCCCGACGCTGATGTTGGACACAAACGTGACAAAAAGTAACATGTCCGGGTTTAGGTAAAACAATGCCTTCTGTGTCCTTGCCTCATCCAGGTCGGGAGATGACTGCGGAGAGTGACTGCGGGTTCCACAGGCCTAGGGCCAGTGACCACCGCACTTTTCACAGTGTGATTGCTCCACATTGTTCGTGTTTATTTATTCGGTTATCTGCAGCACGACGGCTGCCCTGTGCTCCCAGAACTCTTTGACAGAACCCTTTCTAGCGTTCCTTTTGCCTTTCGACTGCTGCTCAAACTTTTGATTGAATGCGTTTCGGTAGCATCACCGTTTCTTCAGAGAAGATTAATTTGCGCAGTTGAATTGCGATTTTGATTGTTTAGCCGCTTGGATACGTTTGAATAGGCCTACTGTGTGTGTGATGCTCTAGTTGCGAACATGAACAGTGTAACAGTAATGTCGGTGAAACTCCCCGGACAGGCAAAGTCAGTACGTCAGGCGGGGTGGCGGCCACCATAAGGCAGATCGAGTGTGTGTGTGGTCAAGGGGCAGTTAACTCTTCACTTGCATTGCCACTTCAAATTTTTTTTTGGTGTCGTTGACTGACTGCGGAGTATCATTGTGCAAACCAAAAGCTGCATTTTTGAAATGTCGGTCCGCGCAAAAAATACGCACAGTTTAAAAAAAATACGCATATCTGAACCAGTGAGTACGCAGAGGCAAAATTTGGGGTAACCAGGTCTGTTATGGTAACATGGCAACAACAACCCCTCAAAAAAGGGTCAGTAGGTTGGCCTGAAATTTT
>JAWQFJ010003148.1:177500-195000 GCA_034096865.1 Theodoxus fluviatilis | reverse complement strand
TGTGAGAGTGTATGTGTGTACTTATGTGTGTGTGTATGTGTGTGTGTGTGTGTGTGTGTGTGTGCGCGCGCGTGTGTGTAAGGATAAATGTGTGTGTGTGTGTGTGTCTGTCTGTCTGTCATTAATCTGATCTGAAGTGATTTTTGACTCACATGCGAAGCAAAAGTGAGTCTATGTACTCACCCGTTTCGTCCATCCGGGCGTGCGGGCGTCCGGCGTCCATAAAAAACTTTAACATTGGATTTTTCTCGGAGACTATTAAGTCTATCAACACCCAATTTGGCATGATGGTGTATGATGACAAGGCGTCAAAAAACATACACAGTGACTTGACCTTGCTTCAAGGTCAAGGTCGCAGGAGCAATAAATGTTGTCTAAAAAAGACATTTTTCATATTTTCTCAATTTTTTCTGAAGTTTTTGAGATTGGATACCTGACCTATATATATGGTATCTTTTGATACCAGTTTGGGTGACCTTGTTTCAAGGTCAAGGTCACAGGAGCTCTTCAAAGTTGGATTGTATACATATTTTGAAGTGACCTTGACCCTGAACTATGGAAGATAACTGTTTCAAACTTAATAATTATGTGGGGCACATGTTATACTTTCATCATGAGACACATTTGGTCACATATCATCAAGGTCAAGGTCACTTTGACCTTATGAAATGTGACCAAAATGGGGTAGTGAACCACTAAAAGTGACCATATCTCATGGTAGAAAGTGCCAATAAGCACCATTGTGCTTCCTATGTCTTGAATAAACAGCTTTGTGTTGCATGACCTTGGATGACCTTGACCTTGGGTCAAGGCCACATGTGTTTTGGTAGGAAAAATGTGTAAAGCAATTCTTAGTGTATGATGTCATTGCTAGGTTAGTTGTTTGACCTTGACCTCGAAGGCCACCTGAAGGTCAAGGTCATGTAAAGGTCAAGGTCAAGCATGTGAGTCGTATGGGCTTTGCCCTTCTTGTTCAATGTAGTTTTTAGTGTGAAGGTCAAAATTATACACATGTGCTTTGCATATTGAGCACAATTCTTGCTTTTGCCAATGTGTGTTTCATTTTCAACCGTTTTGAACTGCAATATATTGCTATGATATAAAAATTACATGTGTACTTCATTCCTTTGTATTTTGTCAAAATAACAGCAGAGATATAGCACTACCTAGAAACACTACCTACAAGAGCCCAGAAAACTATGGGACACCTCTTTAACTGTATCAGGAGCATTCCTATCAGGGACTGGTGTGAGGAAAACAGCTCCTGTGCATGTCAGAGCAAAGCCAGGGGCAATCAGTTGTGACTCTTGTAATATCAATGGCCACTCGGGGCTCCACACAGTGATTTGTGGTGCAATCCTGCCACCCAGACACACCAGCCAGTGGTTGGAGCTGATACCTGGCTCTTGAGGGACCCATGTTCTTGATTTACCTTTGTGTCAGGACTTCTGCCTTTTGGGCTTGCTTTGTCTGGGTCAAGTGGAGAAAAGGCCATTACATACAGGGAATGAGTGGTTGTGCACACTGCGCTCCCCCCCCCCCCCCCCCCCCCCCCCCCCCCACCCCAGGTCCTGTGCCTAGAATGGAGATTGATGTGCTTTTGAAAGTTAGCTGTCATTCTCTCCTCCTTCTCTTCTCTTTCTCCCCAGCCCTCCCCCCCCCCCCCCCCGCCCCCCCCCCCCCCGCTCCCCCCCCCCTCCCCTTTTGCTTTCATGATCAATAGATGATATACCAGTGATTATTTTGCTTTGTATGTTGTATGTTCAGTGTAGTTATAAGTCTTCTTTACGCTGTGTGGTGAAGTTTATAAAATCTGTAGAGAATGTGAGATACTTTTGAGAATGGGAGAGGGAGGGAGGGAGGGGATGGAAGTGGGGTGGGGGAAGAGACAGACAGACAGAGAGTCTTGGAATGGGGTGGGTGGGGTGGGGAAACCAGATTCAGTCAAACAGACATCATACATCAGCATGAGTGGCTGTGTGCACGATTACAACATGCACAGTGCTCATGCATGCGCACATGCACACACACACACACACACACACACACACACACACACACACACACACACACACACACTCGCACGCACACACGCACACACAGAGGCACACAGACAAGAATAACTTTGTACTCAAAGTTTTGGGGGGTTTTTGACTCACATGCGAAGCAAAAGTGAGTCTATGTTTTCACCCGTTTCGTCCGTCCGGGTGTCCGGGCGTCTGGGCGTCCGTGCGTCCGGGCATCCGAAAACTTTAACGTTGGAATTTTCTCGGAGACTATTAAGTCTATCAACACCAAATGTGGCATGATGGTGTATGATGACAAGACCTCAAAAAACACAATAGTGACTTAACCTTGCTTCAAGGTCAAGGTCGCAGGGGCCATAAATGTTGTCTAAAAAACAGTCATTTTTCACATTTTCTCAATTTTCTCTGAAGTTTTTGAGATTGGATACCTCACCTATACATGGTATATAGAGCAAAGTAAGCCCTATCTTTTGATACCAGTTTGGGTGACTTTGTTTCAAGGTCAAGGTCACAGGAGCTCTTCAAAGTTGGATTGTATACACATTTTGAAGTGACCCCAACCCTGAACTATGGAAGATAACTGTTTCAAACTTGATAATTATGTGGGGCACATGTTATACTTTCATCATGAGACACATTTGGTCACATATCATCAAGGTCAAGGTCACTTTGACCCTTATGAAATGTGACCAAAATGGGGTAGTGAACCACTAAAAGTGACCATATCACATGGTAGAAAATGCCAATAAGCACCATTGTGCTTCCTATGTCTTGAAATAACAGCTTTGTGTTGCATGACCTTGGATGACCTTGACCTTGGGTCAAGGCCACATGTATTTTGGTATAATAAATGTGTAAAGCATTTCTTAGTTTAGTGTATGGTGTCATTGCTAGGTGTAGTTGATTGGCCTTGACCTTGAAGGTCACCTGAAGGTCAAGGTCATGTAAAGGTCAAGGTCAAGCATGTGAGTCTTATGGGCTTTGCCCGTTTTGTTAGTTTTGTTTTGGTTTTAAGAAACGGTTGCTGAATCATGTAGTGCTGAGTGCACTTTTCCTAAACTTGGCTTGTCTCCATCTCATGGTGACAGTCCAGTTCTGTGCAATCGCCTTGTTAAGACTTGAGTCAGTCACATTACACACCCTGCAGTGGAGAATCATGGGGCTTCAGTGACAAGTTGCTTGGAAGGCAAGAAGTTTCCAAATCTGCACTTCCCATTTCCATATGAATTTATATACATGTATTTCATCAACACTCATCTGCCCTGAGAAATGGAGTGGGTTATTTAGGAGTAGTGTGGGAGGAGCTTACCTGACCTGCACTTGTCAGTAGAAATGTGGTTGAAATGTTAATCCACAATTGTCTTGAAGCAGAGGATGGGTGGCCACGAAACAAAATGATTTGTATGCAACAGAGGCCTTGGGAGACGGCAGGCGTAAACAGCTTGTTCACTGTTGCTCACTGTTGTTCACATGCAACGTTTGACTACATTTCAGGGCTGAACTGTGAGACAGAGTTACATTTACTTTGTCCACCCTGTAGTCTGACACTCCCAGAAGTTGTATTGCTTCTATGGCAGCAAATCCTGTAAACATACTTCTCTTGTTTTTGCCTTGCTTCTGGCGGGGGTACTGGCATCGTTAATCTTATCTGAGTGCTGCCTGAACTCAGACCAATTTGAGGTTGAGGTCAAGGTCACAGGACGCTACAGTGTTGTAATGTAGCAACATTGATGGTTTTTTTACAGTTTGCCACGCTCGAATGATTTGACACTTGGTTGGCCTTTGCCGATTTTCTATAGAGCGAGTTGATACAGGACTGGTTAGGAAATTAGGTAGTGAGTGGGTGTGGAGATAAATTCCCCTTGGAGTGAGGTAGTAGAGTCATGGAGGGGGTGGGGTGGGGGGAATGGTGTAGAGGGGGTGGGTGGGGTGTGTTTAAGAGTGGGGATTTTGAAATAAAGGGTGTTGGCGGGCTGTAAGTGATCTGACGGGCCTTGCATGCTCTTTCAATAATACTAGTTGGGTGTATGTCGTGCTAGGAGCCGTTTTGTGAAGACCTAAATAGAACCCATTCAGTCTCGAAGCTCCTTATTTGTAGATGGGGTGCAATAGTGGGGTAGGGTTGCCACACATCACAATAGGTTCTCTTCCCAGTCCTTTGACTGAGGATTTCTGAGATCGTTGAAACAGCACAGCAGATCAGGGCCTGAGACGAATTGCCCCCTAGTGGCCTGACTGTATTATCTTAACGACAGTAAACAGCAAACACGGACGTCTCAAAGTGAACCTTACCGTCATGCGCACTGTCTAAACACACGCACATAGACACACACCCAACCCCCCCCCCCCTCCCGCCTCCCCCCCCCTTCCCCCCGCCTTCCCCCCCCTCCCCCCCTCTCCCCCCCCCCCTCCCCCCTCCTCTTTCCAGTCACGCCCCCACCCTCTCCATTGTGGTTGGTCATTGAAATCAATGGAAGGTTGTGATTGCCTCATTTCCTCCTCCTGGCAGAAACCTAGCTGCCTCGTGGCATGCGTTCCTTCTGTGCCTGTCTGCGTTCATATCCTCAGCATTCTTCCACTGCACAACGCCTGAGCTAGGATTGAGTGACTTGCAGAAAGGCTTTCTGCGCTCTGTTGACCCAGTGATTTGAAGTGGCGGTCGTTGAGATCCGCGGTCCGAACTAGCTGTCAATACGAGCCTCTCGAGTGGCCCAGGCCTTAGGAAAGAGTGATCCAGTGAGAGGGGAAGAGAAGGAGTTGAGAAGAGAGCAGGTGATTTCACCTGTCTGTTGGACTGAGATCTTCCAGACGACTGACTACAGGCATGAGTCCACCGCTTGGGTCTCCAGCCTAAGGGGGGATTACCGTGATGTTGTCTTACGACCTGGCCCCCGGGGAGAAGTGTTCATGACCTACCTGAGAGAGAGGATTGTGACCCGAGTGGGGGTCAGTCAAGCTGAGGGGATAGTCCGAGTCAAACCAAGGTGGGAGATCTTGGATCCAGGGGGCCGGGTAAACGCCCCTGGGGGTGGGGCGATGGGTCTGAGGGGTGGGTTAGTAAGGAATGGAGTGCTACCAGGAAGCAGTAAAGAGCCCCTACATGCTTCTTGGATCCCCCGCACGAGGTCTGTCATTCAGCCGCTTGTCTGGAGTCCATGGTTTAGCTTGGTTCTTTTCTGCAGTTGTAGAGCTTATGGTTCCTTGAGACGCATGCCTGTCACTCACCTCAGTGATCTCGCTTGTTCTTAGGTCACTGTGTACTTGGGTGGAGGAGTGGAATGTGCCAGAGACTACGTCCTCACCATCGACTGTTAACAGTGCGTGTGTCTGGAGTCTATCGAAACAGCCAGCAATGAAGTTACTGCCGGTTGACGTTTTAGCGGGACTGGATTTAAGAAAACTGGTGATTTTGGCTTATTGCTGTGAACCTCATCAGCGACACCTGTGAGTTTGGCTCGTGGGTGTGAATCGCTTCCCTATTCACATCTTGTTCCAGTTTGGATTGGCGTGTTGCGTTGGAAATGTTGCCATGAAATCGATCGGAGCTGCTTGTGCCTGTGAAACCTATAACCACGCGTGATGACACGCTGGTGTGTGACCTGGTCCGTGTACCTTGCCTCAGGGATGAAAGGCCTCCATGGCCAGGCTTGGTGTGGAACGAATATCTGATGGAAGACGGTCAGTGTGCTCTCGCTCTCCTCCCCACGCTAATGGGGCCTGATCGATCGAACTCCCAGCTGTAGACCCGAGTCATTTCCACATACACCGAACCTGGGAGGGTCGATGTTTGAATCCCCCTCGATGCAGCCTCCTGTTTGCTTGGTTTGGAGCTGTGCTGGGACAGGCACATCCAGAGTTTGCCATGAATCTTTGATCAGCGCACTGCAGTAATCACCTGTCCTAGGATTGGGGGCTTCATGGACGATGAGTCTCCTTCTAGGTGCCTGACTTACTCCTAAAAGGCAGTCTAGAAAACCCAGATGCAAGGTCCAAACTCCAGTTGTGTCTTTTGCCATTCTGCTTGTTGGAGTGAGAGATGGCATGAAACGGGACAGAGAAGTAGCAGACATGCTGCCTGGAAGGATCTTTCTGGAATCCTCTCAACCAGTTCCTATTAGAGACACGACACTCTGCTCACTGTTTACTCCTGAAGTACTGGTTATCAAGACCCCCTGTCTCTCACTGTGAAGTGGTTCCTTCCTGCAGTTTGGGAGAAGTTTATTCTGGCACAGATTTCCATCATGCCTTGTTTGTCAGGTGAACAAACTACAAATGGCCCAGAACACACTCGGAAGGAATATTCGGATGGCTCTGGGCATTCCTGGGGCAGGGTGGTTTGTGATGAATCAATAATCAAGCACTTTATAGGATCTATTTGCGCAGCAGTCACAATCCGGTGGAAGGACCCCCTCAACCTCAGTCGCACTTGAGCTCAACGTGGTGATACCACGAGAGAAGCAAAGAGATCATGCTTTCCTCTTTGATCACTGCAGGTGTCCATTTGGCATGAATGAAAGTCAACACATCCCAGAATTCCACCTCAAGTGCTCATTTCATGTGATCCTTTGAAGGGCTTTTCCGTTGAAGCTGGAGGATATACTTTTCTTTGTCATTTTGATAAGTGATCAGGAAAGGCCGTGTAATTTAGTGCTGAAAAGTTCACTTGGGTTCATTTCTGGACAGCATCTATTGTGTTGGAAGAGTTGAAAGCGGGACACCAACATTGTGAAGTGGATGAAAATGCCTACTGGAGGGCACAAAATATTCTTTGCATGGAAAAGGAACCACAGTTTTTTTGGATGCTGGGAACGATGAGCTTGTCAGTGACTGAGTCACTGCTTGAAAAAAGCTCAACCCAATGAGTGATGCAAAGTGCTTTTGATAGAACTGACTGGTCGAAGCACAAGTATGCTTGAACTCCAATAATTGGTGGCACTGCCTGGAATTTGTGATCATTGGAACCCTTGGGAATCTGCCTTTAGATCAAACATTGTTGCTCACAGAGATATACTGGAATGTGAACAGATGATTGGATTATTAATGCATCATTTCTGCTGTGGTTGAGATGAGGACACAAGTATCTTCATCCATCATGCTCCACAATCTTTGCAAGCTGGCTTGCACCTCATAGACGTGAGAGAAAGGCAGTTCTGTACCACCATTGTCTGTCAAGTGCCAAAACAGCAGCCATCATGCTTTGCCTAATTTGCAGTGTCAACGAGCCGGTCTCCAGCCACCCCATGTCTGCGGGCTCTCACTCCCCTACAGAGGAAGCTACAGAGAGCATCGAGGACTCACAGCCCTTCAAGGACCCAGAACCTTATCATAAAGATGCACTCAAGAAAATTGCTGATGATGACTGGTGAGTGAGACTTCACATTGGGGTCTTCAATCTCACTTTTTTGTCGTGGTATCTATTAACCCCTTTTGTTTCGTACATTTCACCTATTACTTCTCCTATCATGTCTGTTGACTGGTGTTCGTTTTCAGGAATGCTGTCCTCTGTACTGTTTGGATTTTAACACAGCCAGCTCAGATAATCTGAAGGGAGGCCAAACTTCAGCCATGCTATGTGTGCCAGTTGCATGTGAAGATGGCTACTTTGAAGCCAAGACCCTAACAATTGTAATGGTGTTCAGTTATGGGCCTACTATCATTGTTTGTTCCATATGGATTCAAAGACTGCCTTGATTTGCTTGCTGTTGCTATATGAAAGTGCACTGCTGTATCACTCACTATCCATCAGCAGAGAGAGTATTGAGGAAAGGAAGAGAAATAAGTTCATGCAAAACCGTTTTGGTTGAGTTCTCAGAGACAAAGCAAAACAGTTACATATCAGATCAAAAGTGCCATACTGTCCATACTGAAAAAACTTTGCATTTATTTACTGTATTCCCCTGATCATGAATGGTTATCATTGATAGCTGAATGTCTACAAGATTTTACAAGATTTGTCTGTGGTTGCAGGGAGGTGAAGATTGAAGCCATGAACACCATTCGTCGTCTCTCCATGCACCACTCCAACTTCTTGACTGGCCAGGTGCTGCACCCAGTCGTCATTGCACTCATCAACGAGGTCAGTGGAAACCATGCTTGCATATCTTGAGTTCTCTTCCCCCTGGCACAGCTCTCTACCTGCATAGGGGTGGCCATGCTTGCACATCTTGTGATCTCTTCCCCCCGGCACAGCTCTCTACCTGCATAGGGGTGGCCATGCTTGCACATCTTGTGTTCTCTTCCCCCTGGCACAGCTCTCTACCTGCATAGTGGTGGCCATGCTTGCACATCTTGTGTTCTCTTCCCCCTGGCACAGCTCTCTACCTGCATAGGGGTGGCCATGCTTGCACATCTTGTGTTCTCTTCCCCCAGGCACAGCTCTCTACCTGCATAGGGGTGGCCATGCTTGCATGTCTTGTGATCTCTTCCCCCGGCACAGCTCTCTACCTGCATAGGGGTGGCCATGCTTGCACATCTTGTGTTCTCTTCCCCCTGGCACAGCTCTCTACCTGCATAGGGGTGGCCATGCTTGCATGTCTTGTTATCTCTTCCCCCCGGCACAGCTCTCTACCTGCATAGGGGTGGCCATGCTTGCATGTCTTGTGATCTCTTCCCCCTGGCACAGCTCTCTACCTGCATAGGGGTGGCCATGCTTGCATGTCTTGTGTTCTCTTCCCCCTGGCACAGCTCTCTACCTGCATAGGGGTGGCCATGCTTGCACATCTTGTGTTCTCTTCCCCCTGGCACAGCTCTCTACCTGCATAGTGGTGGCCATGCTTGCACATCTTGTGTTCTCTTCCCCCTGGCACAGCTCTCTACCTGCATAGGGGTGGCCATGCTTGCATGTCTTGTGATCTCTTCCCCCTGGCACAGCTCTCTACCTGCATAGGGGTGGCCATGCTTGCATGTCTTGTGATCTCTTCCCCCCGGCACAGCTCTCTACCTGCATAGGGGTGGCCATGCTTGCATGTCTTGTGATCTCTTCCCCCTGGCACAGCTCTCTACCTGCATAGGGGTGGCCATGCTTGCACATCTTGTGTTCTCTTCCCCCCGGCACAGCTCTCTACCTGCATAGGGGTGGCCATGCTTGCATGTCTTGTTATCTCTTCCCCCTGGCACAGCTCTCTACCTGCATAGGGGTGGCCATGCTTGCATGTCTTGTTATCTCTTCCCCCCGGCACAGCTCTCTACCTGCATAGGGGTGGCCATGCTTGCATGTCTTGTGATCTCTTCCCCCCGGCACAGCTCTCTACCTGCATAGGGGTGGCCATGCTTGCACATCTTGTGATCTCTTCCCCCCGGCACAGCTCTCTACCTGCATAGGGGTGGCCATGCTTGCACATCTTGTGTTCTCTTCCCCCTGGCACAGCTCTCTACCTGCATAGGGGTGGCCATGCTTGCATGTCTTGTGATCTCTTCCCCCGGCACAGCTCTCTACCTGCATAGGGGTGGCCATGCTTGCATGTCTTGTTATCTCTTCCCCCCGGCACAGCTCTCTACCTGCATAGGGGTGGCCATGCTTGCATGTCTTGTTATCTCTTCCCCCTGGCACAGCTCTCTACCTGCATAGGGGTGGCCATGCTTGCACATCTTGTGTTCTCTTCCCCCCGGCACAGCTCTCTACCTGCATAGGGGTGTGTGTGCTGTCTGCAGTATACCTGAATGAAAGTCTAAGCTCAGGGAGTTTTGGTGTAGAAACATGTTTGTGTTTGTCAGAAAAAGAGAGAAATATAGAGTAATCATAGCAGAAAAGAAGGCCAACAAGAATCTCTCTCTCTCTCTCTCCCTCTCTCTCTCTCTCTCTCTCTCTGTCTCTGTCTCTCTCTCTCTATGTCTGTCTGTCTGTCTGTCTGTCTCTCTCTCTCTCTATGTCTCTCTCTCTCTATGTCTCTCTCTCTCTCTCTCTCTCTCTCTCTCTCTCTCTCTCTATACCTTTTGTACAGGTTGATCTATGGAAAAAGTATTAACATAAATGTAAATTGGCCTTGTAAGAGCTTTTGTTTCATTATTAACTCTGATTTAAAAAAAAGAAGGAATCTTCTTCATATAACTCATAGTTTGAGTAATTGAATGTAGATCTTGTAAGAAGCAGCTGTTGACCTGTTTTTTGTGGCTGGGATGTGTGGCTGCACAACTTGCAACTGTAGGCATTTTCTCTGAGACTATTTGCAGAGGAATTCAACACTTTACAGGCAAAAAGTATGGGAATATATCATGCTGGTAATGCCACTTTTGATCATTTGGCTCCTGTGCTGGGCTTCTGGTGCTAAAAATGTAGCCACTTTACTATTTTTATGAGAACATTTCAAGGTAGCAGTGGGATAACCTCTATAGAAAGATGTTTCTGTTTTTCAACGTTACTGTTGACTAGACTGTGAGACTAGGAAAACTTAGATAATTGGTTTTGTGTTTGTTGAAAGGCTAGTTTCAGTTTCTGCGTCACAGTTGTCGAGGGCATTGATGAATTTTTCCCCTTCCCACCTTCAGATTACTCCTGTTGAATTATTTGGCTTCAGTGACACACCTGGTTGGCCATTGATTGTTCTGCCTACTTCAGTTTTCTCGCCAGGGCTAAACTTTGCATTATTTACAGCAGACCCACACTGAGAAACATGTAAATTGTAATTCTGCTTTGCCCCTTCATGGTGTGGAGGTGGGAGTTAAAGAGGGACAGGTTAAGAGGGTCAGGTAAGGGGTGAGGGAAAGGTCAGGTGTGGGGTGAGGGAAAGGACAGGTGTGGGGTGAGGGAAAGGACAGGTGTGGGGTGAGGGAAAGGTCAGGTGTGGGGTGAGGGAAAGGACAGGTGTGGGGTGAGGGAAAGGTCAGGTGTGGGGTGAGGGAAAGGACAGGTGTGGGGTGAGGGAAAGGACAGGTGTGGGGTGAGGGAAAGGACAGGTGTGGGGTGAGGGAAAGGACAGGTGTGGGGTGAGGGAAAGGTCAGGTGTGGGGTGAGGGAAAGGACAGGTGTGGGGTGAGGGAAAGGTCAGGTGTGGGGTGAGGGAAAGGACAGGTGTGGGGTGAGGGAAAGGTCAGGGGGTGGAGTAAGGATGCATGATGTACCTTCATCTCAAACCTTTATGTGTGTGTGTGTGTGTGTGTGTGTGTGTGTGTGTAAGAGAGTCAAGTGTAAATGAAGGTATACACTGTTCAATGCTTTTATTGACTCACATGCGAAGCAAAAGTGAGTCTATGTACTCACCCTTTTCGTCTGTCCGGGCGTCCGGTCCGGGCGTCCGGGCGTCCGAAAACTTTAATGTTGGATTTTTCTCGGAGACTATTAAGTCTATCAATACCAAATGTGGCATGATGGTGTATGATGACAAGGCCTCAAAAAACATACATAGTGACTTAACCTTGCTTCAAGGTCAAGGTCGCAGGGGCCATAAATGTTGTCTAAAAAACAGTCATTTTTCACATTTTCTCAATTTTCTCTGAAGTTTTTGAGATTGGATACCTGACCTATAAATGGTATATAGGGCAAAGTAATCTCTATCTTTTGATACCAGTTTGGTTGACCTTGCTTCAAGGTCAAGGTCACAGGAGCTCTTCAAAGTTGGATTGTATACATATTTTGAAGTGACCCTGATCCTGAACTATGGAAGATAACTGTTTCAAACTTAATAATTATGTGGGGCACATGTTATACCTTCATCATGAGACACATTTGGTCACATATCATCAAGGTCAAGGTCACTTTGACCCTTATGAAATGTGACCAAAATGGGGTAGTGAACCACTAAAAGTGACCATATCTCATGGTAGAAAGTGCCAATAATCACCATTGTGCTTCCTATGTCTTGAATAAACAGCTTTGTGTTGCATGACCTTGGATGACCTTGACCTTGGGTCAAGGTCACATGTGTTTTGGTAGGAAAAATGTGTAAAGCATTTCTTAGTGTATGATGTCATTGGTAGGTTTAGTTGTTTGACCTTGACCTTGAAGGTCACCTGAAGGTCAAGGTCATATAAAGGTCAAGGTCAAGCATGTGAGTCGTATGGGCTTTGCCCTTCGTGTTCTGTCATTTGATGCAAGTTTGAGATAAAGAATACCCTGAATGCAGCATTTTATACTAATGATGAATGCTTACAGGTGAAGAACCTGAGGTCGGCTGTATCGCGCATGGCCATTATGACGCTGGGAGAAATGTACCAGAGCCTCAAGAAACTCATGGAACCTGTGAGTTGCTTCCCCACTTGGCAATGTGACCAAGGCCTGCACTGTAGATATTAAAATCTCATTTCATTGAAGATATGAATCGAAAGTAGAGTTTTTGTTTGGAAAGGTTAATTTGAAATGATGTTATATAAATGGAATGAGTGGTTATCTTGTGGATAAAAGTTATGATGATAAAAAACTTATTGTGAAGGCTAATGCTAATTTTTGTTATTGATTATTGAGTACTAAATACTTTATGAAACAAAATCACTGATTTTGTGCAGAGCAAACTTTTAAGAATTGTTAGATTAATTTATAAAGCCAAATGTTGATTTTATGAAATTTTTAATGACAGTTTTAAAAAATGTAATAAAACGTTTTAAATGACTGGTAACTTTATGCTGGCAATACTGAATTAGTACAGTGCATGACAATTTGGGGATCATCTTATACTTGTAGTTTTTAGATTTGCTGTAAAAGACTGGAATTGTATGCTGGTGACATGTGCATCTTAAACCTATCTGTACTGACATTTAGACTTCTCTCTTTTTCCATTTTCTGTTATATGCACATTTTAAAAATGTTCTTGAATTTAGGTTGATCTCTAAGTTTTTCATTGTGTTTCTTTCCTTGTAGAATGTTTGGATGAATTGGATCAGGATTGACTGAATGTGTCTGTATTATTTATCTGTTATACAGGATCTGGACATGACCACCAAGATTCTTCTGTCCAAGTCTGGGGAGAGTAATGACTTCATCCGCCAAAATGTTGACACTGCTCTTGGTCACATGGTGGACAACGTCACGCCACAGAGAGCTCTCCTTGCTTTGGTATCGGGTGGTGCTATGTACGTAACTCTCCTGTCGTTTGGTTGAAACTTATGAAGGGCTACGCCCGAAACGTTTGTTTTCATACTAACCCTGAGATTCCAACACCTCCCAGCGATCTTTGTGATCATTATTTGTTTTGGTTGAAAGTTGAACTAAATGCATTTGTATTGTGTCTTTCTCTCATGTCAGGTCGCTCTTACTTGTGCAGCTGATCTCCATGGTCTATGCCTTGTCTTCCTGCTGGTATGAAAGCTCTGATGAGTTGTCTTGAGACTTGTGCAGCTGATCTCCATGGTCTATGCCTTGTCTTCCTGCTGGTATGAAAGCTCTGATGAGTTGTCTTGAGTATGCTATTATGAGTAATTGCAGTAATGTATATTTTGCGTTGTCACTTGGAGATACATGGTGAGTGAGTGCTGAGGGAGTAAACTGTTCACTGATGCTGTTTTCAAAAGGGTGATGGCAAGAATTATTTTCCTCCCATATTTGTTTTGCTGGTAATGCTTCTCTTTGTTGTCATTTTTTGACTCACATGCGAAGCAAAAGTGAGTCTATGTACTCACCCTTTTCGTCCGTCCGGGCGTCCGGTCCGGGCGTCCGAAAACTTTAACGTTGGATTTTTCTCGGAGACTATTAAATCTATCAATACCAAATGTGGCATGATGGTGTATGATGACAAGGCCTCAAAAAACATACACAGTGACTTAACCTTGCTTAAAGGTCAAGGTCGCAGGGGCCATAAATGTTGTCTAAAAAACAGTCATTTTTCACATTTTCTCAATTTTCTCTGAAGTTTTAGAGATTGGATACCTGACCTATATATGGTATATAGGGCAAAGTAATCCCTATCTTTTGATACCAGTTTGGTTGACCTTGTTTCAAGGTCAAGGTCACAGGAGCTCTTCAAAGTTGGATTGTTTACATATTTTGAAGTGACCCTGACCGTGAACTATGGAAGATAACTGTTTCAAACTTAATAATTATGTGGGGCACATGTTATACCTTCATCATGAGACACATTTGGTCACATATCATCAAGGTCAAGGTCACTTTGACCCTTATGAAATGTGACCAAAATGGGGTAGTGAACCACGAAAAGTGACCATATCTCATGGTAGAAAGTGCCAATAAGCACCATTGTGCTTCCTATGTCTTGAATTAACAGCTTTGTGTTGCATGACCTTGGATGACCTTGACCTTGGGTCAAGGTCACATGTATTTTGGTAGGAAAAATGTGTAAAGCATTTCTTAGTGTATGATGTCATTGGTAGGTTTAGTTGTTTGACCTTGACCTTGAAGGTCACCTGAAGGTCAAGGTCATATAAAGGTCAAGGTCAAGCATGTGAGTCGTATGGGCTTTGCCCTTCTTGTTTCATTTGTATATCATCTTCTCTTGCTGTTTTCAAAAGGGTGATGGCAAGAATTATTTTCCTCACGTATTTGTTTTGCTGGTAATGCTTCTCTTTGTTGTCATATTTTTCATTTGTATATCATCTTCTCCTCTTGCTTCTATCTCTTCTCCCTGCTGCTCCTCCTGTTCCTCTGCTTCCTGCCCTGTGTCTCTTGTTCCTCTGTTCCTCCTCTTCTTCAGTCTCATCGTGCGACTCTACCACCTCCTATTGAGATATCTTGCTTTGTCTGCAGGCACAAGAATCCTGCAGTCAGGCGGACGACGGCCATGTTCCTGGTGGAAGTGGTGGACAAGATGGGCCCAGGCCGCATCCTGAGTGGAATCAAGGATACCACAGACCGCATCCTGCCCACGGCTGCCCAGTTTGCCCTGGATGGTGCACAGGAGACCCGGTATGTAGACAATCTTGAGATAATGCTTCTGTCATATCCGAGACCATAGAGAATCCTTAAACGTAGAGCATGACCTTGCATATTATTAACATGACGTGTTGTTACAAGTCGGCCTCTGAGTCTAGGGGTATGGTAATTTATCACTGGTTGGATGAGGCCTGACTTGCACACATAACAGTCACTGCTTTCATTCGCGCTGTCTCTTTCTCTCAAAACCAGAAGAAAAGGTCATGAGAAATCAATTAATAATGATTTAATCACAGTGTTCACCCACCAAATCTTGTGACTGGACAATGCCCTGCAGAGATGACTTTCCCCCGCCTATTCTTGTTGTCTTAACTGTGATTAGCCGGTTGTAACGGTGAGCGTTTTATGAAATCTCGGACACAAAGATTTTTGTCTTTGCTGCGTGTGATTACACAAACATTTCTAGAGGAAAGTACCATTTGATCCTGTAATAAGGTGAAAGAAAACGACGAAAACTCATATTTTGTCCTGTTAATAATATGCAAGTAGGTCACGCTCTACGATTTAGGATACTCTACGGTCTAGGATATGACACTTCCTTTAAGGGCACTGTAGCTTTGCCCATAGAGAAGGGTACCTGGACAATGTACCCCCAGACAATATCCTCCTAGAATAGAAATCTTTGTCACCAATAAGGGATTCCATACATTTAAATCAAGTAACAACTGTGCTTTTACATGTCTCCATGGCAGACCATTTCCTGTGTGTCTGTGAATGATTCACACCTGAATGTGCAGCAATTTCAGTGTTGTATCATTTTATCTGCAGGTACTATGGGAAGAAGATTCTGTTCACGCTAATGTCCCACCAAGACTTTGACAAGATGCTGACCAAGTACCTACCTGCCAACATTCTTCGAAGTGTCCAAGACGTGGTGGAAAACCTCAAACAGAAGGTAAACTTAAGCATTTAGTGTGTGTGTGTGTGTGTGTGTGTGTGTGTGTGTGTGTGTGTGTGTGTGTGTGTGTGTGTGTGTGTGTGTGTGTGTGTGTGAGATAGCATACATGAGTGAGTGTGTGCATGCTAGGATGCATGAATGCATGCCATACATATTCCATGACCCTTTTGCCTTGCTGAAACTACCCTTGTATCTGCTAACATGTACAGAAGCTGCTAAGCATGAGTATTCCTGCTTGCATTTTGTGTTTCCGTATCCGTTTACACTGTATCCATTCCCACTGTATCCATTCCCACTGTACCTATGTAGGCTTGAGTATGACTCTGAAGCCTACTTGATTGATCCTGTGTGCATGGACATAGCAGCCCCTGAAACTATCTGTGCTTGATTTGCACAGGGCCTTGGGGATCTTCCCAGTGAAACTTCCTCAGCCAAGTCAAGGAGATCTGGTCATGGCAGTCGGGCTGGCTCGTCAGTGCGGTCCAGCTCTGCCAACAGAAAGTGAGTATGGAGCACAAGTATCAAACTTGATCAAGATCATATATAAAATATGAAGCACTCCAAGTCGAATCAAGTATGTTGCATTGTTTGTAACAAAACGTGGTGCATGTAAGAACCTTGTTGTGATGCATCCTTGTCCTTGTGATTGATGTATGAAGGGCGTGAGTGAGTTTTGTTAGGAATAAAGTGCAACTGCCTATTGGTGTAGGGATAAAAGTTTTTGTAAAGTTTTGCCCTTGCTCATTGCCTGCTTGCATGGAAGAAAGTGCTGTGATGGATCTTCTGGCTCTGTCAGTCTTGACTGATTTTGTGGAGGTCTCAGTCAGGTGGAACGCGCATTCAGCCATGCAATCATGACATTAGCATTGATAATGATGACAACACATTACTTCGTTCCTCTGGTACATTTTTTTCCCTTCTTATGTGAATGGTGAGTTCATCAAGAGATGACAACCCATTCTCAACAAGGACAATGTTTGCCTGTACAGCCCGTCAGATTCCTCCAATGCCACTCCCACCACAAAGCGACGCCCTGCAAAAAGGATGGATGATGCAGCAATGGAGGAGATAAAGGGAATCATGAGCCAGATGTCGGATAGCGACTGGCGGGTACGATGCAAAGGCATTGATGGTTTCCTGGAGATGTGCGAAATGTCGCCCGGCGTGGTGGCAGGCAACATCATCAAGGTAGGGTTTGAGCATTTCCTCATGGGTTTTGACTCTCTTGAGTGCAGATTATTCACTGCTGGTTTTTTGGGGGGTCACCTCCCTGCACTGCTAGATGACTGAGGCCAAACCTGATTTCTTAAATGTGATGAAAATATGCTCTTGGGAATGGGTTTTCATGCACCTATTAGATTCTCGCTTCCTTACTTCTCCCTGTGTACATGCTTCCTTACTTCTCCCTGTGTACGTTCCTTGGGCTTTAGTGTTGTAAAGTTAAAATGCTCTTGTAACCACGTACTGGAGCTTCATTACTGTTTTGAGTACACATCAGGTACACTTGTACTTGCAGATCTCCTAGTCATTCCACAGTTTAAAAACGGTGTGGGAAACATGACACCTCTTTCCCTGTGTGTCTATCTGTCTGTCTGTCTGTCTATCTGTCTGTCTGTCTGTCTATCTGTCTGTCTGTCTGTCTGTCTGTCTGTCTGTCTGTCTGTCTGGGTGTGTCTGTCTGTCTGTCTGTCTGTCTGTCTGTCTGTCTAGCTGTCTAGCTGTGTGTCTGTCTGTCTAGCTGTGTGTCTGTGTGTTTGTCTC